>CAWUFW010023397.1:0-76707 GCA_963921515.1 Calotriton arnoldi
ACACAGCGGACAACCAACATCCCTCCGCAGACAAAGCTGCTGGCTGTGCTGCACCTGTTGGCCTCTGGTATCCTCCCAAACAACAACCGCCTGAGTAGGAGGAGTATCACAGCCAGCCCCATTCAAGTTCCTCACACCTGTCCTGGATGCCCTCACCAGCTAGGGACCCCAGCACCCATATGTCCCCCACAATGCTTAGGAACAGCTGGAGACCAAGCAAGGACTATACGCCATAGCTGGATCCCCGCACGTGTCGGGGGCAATCGACTGCACACTTGTCCCACTTGTGCCCCCTGCCAACACCGCACACAATTACCGCAACAGAAAGCACACGCATCCCATCAACGTGCAGGCAATAGTGGACCACAGGGGACTCCTCACCAATGTCATAGCCAACTACCCAGGCAGTGTGCATGATCCCTTCATCTTCCGACAGTCCAACATCAACCAGCGCTTCCAGGATGGCACCCATGGGAATGCACTGCTCGTTGGCAAGTACCAAATGAACACACCACACACCTCAACCCCACAATCATGCAACTCACAACTCTGGCACTGCACACGTCACAAAATCACATACAACATGCCAAACAACATGCCCCCCCACCAGACACGACAGCACAACTTACTGTGGCAACCTTGGTTAGCCATGTACATGAGCCATCGACGGCATGGCACCTCAGCCACACAATACCGGAATGTGGGGAGAGGTGGGAACCAGGCATGTGCGAAGGAGGCAAGTGACCCATGAATGAGTATGTACACAATGCCAAGTGTGGCAGAGATGTGCTGGACAGACTGCAGTATGCAGACCACAGACATAGCCATGTCTACATGCACTGCTGGTGTTTGGAGTGTAGTGGACAGTGGACGCAACCATGTCACCCCAGCCAGTGGGGAAGATCGCGGAAATGTAGCTTGTGACGTCCCCCCCTGTAAGCGTGTGCGGAGTGGGCTGGCCCGGCGTACGCCAGTCCAGCGTGGGGGTGTGGATGATCATCCCGTGGCTCTGGGTGTGGTTCAGTACTGGAAATGTGCAAAGGCATGTGTTTCTGTCGCAGTGTGGGTCTCCGTTGGGGAGTGTAGGTGGGCCCTGATGGGACTTAGACACCCACGTATGTGATCTGGTTCGGCTTCCATGAGGTAGTACCTCACCCACACATGTTCGGCCACCCCCTTCTGGCAGTCTGACACCTGGCCTTGGAATGCGATGTGTGCTTCGGTGGGCTGCTGGGAGCCAGCCGGGGTGGTGGATGCGTCCAGCTGTGTTGTCTGTGCAGGGGGTGGGGTATCCTCGATGCAGCGGTGCTGCCCTGCTCCTGGAGGTCGATTTCCTAAGATGTCCATGGACTCTTGTGGGGTGTAGGTGTCGGAAGTGTGGTGGTCCTCTTCAGCATCACTGTAGAGTTGTCTGGTCTGCTCTGCTGGAGGTGTTGTTTGTCCCTCTGCAATGTGAAGGGGAGATGCTTGTTGACATCAGACTTCATGACAATGTACATTGTGACTGTTTGGGAGGGGCGGACTATTTGATGCGGGACAGTGGACATTTGGACTACACGACGTAGGTGAGGTTGTACACGTACATTTGCATCTCACAGTTTCCTGCTATGTCAGATGTGATTGGCCATTTTCTACGCACAGGCGGACCCAGTTGTGTCCTCTGTTCTGCAGTGTAGGTGTTGGACTGTGTACCACATTGTCGTCCATGTGGATGTGCTGTAATTGCTATGTGTGTGTGCTGCTTTGTGTGGGAGTCACACCTGCAGCTGTGATTTTGCTGCCCCTTATCCCTTGGAGGCGGTGTGCCTTTGGCTTTAGTGCTTTTGAGGTGCTGTGATGTTGGCGACTTGGGTCATTTGTGCTCTTGGACGGTTTTTGTACTCTTGTGCATTGTTTGTCTGCAGATGTGCTGTTGACGTCAGTGGTTGTTTGTGCAGGTGGATGTGTCAGAGTGTGACCTGCTCCTTTCCGGATGTGGTCCACACTCAGCCACCTCAGTCTCGTGGCGTGCACACTGTCATGGTGATTGTACTCCAGCCATGCTGCTGGTCATGTGGTGTCACTTGCATTGTCAGTGTGGCTCTCACATACGCATCATTGCTGTGTTTCGCACGGGTGCATGTGTGTGTTGTGTAATTGGTGATGTGTGGGGTGGGACCCCTTTGGGCACATGGTGAACGGGGACCTACTTGATGTTTGTATGTGTGCTGCAGTGTGCCACGGGGATCAGGGACATGACCCAGGGTTATTGTGGGTGTGCGGTGTGCTACACGTCGTTGTGCATGTGTGCCATTGTGCCCGTCCCCCCCGTCCCCACAGTCCCTGTTCGTTACTCACCCTGTTGCTGTTGTGTCAGGTCATGTCGAGCAGTGTCCGGACTCCCGACTCCTTGCACCGTCTCCACACTGATGACTGTGGGCGCCATTTGCTCCAGTTCCTCCTGTGGCGCAGGACTCCCACCTCCATTCGCCGTTGCTGCCTTCCTGTTGGCAGCGGGTTTCTGCTTGGTTTGGCTTTTCACATCGTGCCAGCGCATCTTGGCCTCCTCGGCACTCCGACTGCATTCACGATGGGATGCCATTTTTCCGTCTGTATTGCCAATGACACGGTGATGGTGACGGACAGTTGTTG
The DNA here is from genome assembly GCA_963921515.1 of Calotriton arnoldi. Classification (NCBI taxonomy): domain Eukaryota; kingdom Metazoa; phylum Chordata; class Amphibia; order Caudata; family Salamandridae; genus Calotriton; species Calotriton arnoldi. The sequence continues at coordinate 2,632 of CAWUFW010023397.1, forward strand.
TTGGTGCTCTGTCACCTCCGTGACGACGATCGGGTTTTCCTGCGGACTGTACCCCGTCTTCCTCTTCTCCTTGGCCTTCCCCGACCCCGAGGTTCATTGCTGGTGGTCTGTGGGGCTTGCGGGGTTCGCGTTGACCTGGGCACTAATTCTGGGTGCATCCATGTTGCTGCGCAGTTTGATTTGTTTATGGTGTGTTTTTCTTGTTCAGCTTTTATGGTGCATTTTCCTGCCAGACGCGTGGGAATTGCAGGCCTATCGCTGGTTGTCGCTGTTTTTTTTTTCGTGGTTGGCCTCATTGCAACTTTATTCGCGTTGGTGTTTTGCATTTTTTCAGCGTCGCGTTATTTTTAACGCGGTCATTTGGCACGTTATCGTGCGACCATCGCATTATGACGCCAGGTTGAGAATGCTACGTTAACACGGCGTTGTTTTCCTGCGATGGACTGCGATGTGAAAAGTTGCGTTAAGCTAAACTTGTGGTGGTTATCACACGTTCTTGTGAATATGCCCCATAGAACACTATATCTCATATGTTGTGTTATAAGGGTTTTATAAAGCGCTCGATCGCCCAGAAGGTTCCATAGCGCTGGGCAACAGGAGACCGCATGCGACTACTGTTTCTCCTGCACTTGTTTGGCAATAACAGACCCAGAAGCAATATATTAATCAGAGCAGAAATAGCAAATCCTGCACTCCACTGGTCAAATAGGTGGCATTTGGTATGCCCTGAGGAAGTCTAGTATCTAATATCAATCCCTCATCTATACATAATCTCCACAAACGATCAGAGCTAGGTATATTAATTAAATACAGGAAGTTAATGCACTCAAATCCAGTTCTTGCGTGGCTGAAGTAGGCTTTTGAATACGACACAGACTTTGCTTGTGAGACTATTAGGCATGAACCGGAAACAGAACAAGATTAACGTTTCTATATATTGTCCATAATGTTCAGCATAATTATAGACCTTTACTTCTTGTCTCTATTTTATCAGTTTTCACTAATCCAAAACCCTGAAACACTGTTCAGCCAATCACTGTCCGTTATGCATTTCAACGATAAGCAGTCATTGACAAAGCAAATCTATATGGCCTTTCTTATGTAAGTGAAAGCCCTTCCTCACTGATTAGTGAGCTTGTATGCGTGGTTGTATGGATGAGTGAGTGGGTGAATGTAATAACTAGCCAATGATTTACTTAATATATAAAAGAGTGCATGGATGGATGGATGCATAGCTGAGTGGATCGAAGGATGAATGGATATGCTGTATGAATGAGTTATTGAATTGATTGATTTATAAGTGAATGAGTGGATGGCTTGATGACTAGGTGACATTATGGAAGTGCATAGACGAAGGAATGAGTCATGAATGAGTGACAGTCTAGACTGGTGGTGACTAGGACCTGTTAGAAACGTTAAAATAAACAGGGAGAGCTACCTGACATCGAAATAGTAAGATGACAAGGGGGTTCTCTTCCTCAACCTGTCAAATATCGCTGCAAACTTTCATCCACAACTTCATTTGAATGTAACTGATAGTGCATGAACATTGATATCCCCATATGATTAAAATTGCTGCCATGATTCGAGGGTCAGCACAATGCCAGGGGTTGCTATTATTATGCCATAGAAGCCCACACTATGCTAAGAATTATCAACACTATGCCAAAAACAGCACTGCACCAGCGGTGAGTGTATTCGTGCTAGGTGGTCCATAAAATGCCAAGAAATGCCACTGTAATGCCAGAGCCAACATTATGTGAAGGATGTGCATCATCACATATGGATGCCAATTATGCACGAATTTCAAACACTGGGCATATTTATGGGATTGTAACAACATTACTGCATTGAGTTACAGGGAAAGGGAAGGAATGCACCACATTTATTGCAATATGGTGCATTCCTGTCCTATCCCCAGTGCTGGCGCACAATGGGCAGCCTAGCACCAACACAGGCACCCTTGCACTGGAGAACACCTTTTTACAGAAAAACATGTCGGCTCCTGCAGGAGCAAGGAGTGTCTATTTATAAAAAAAACTGTGGGTGTCCCAGGTGGGACCAGGACGCACACAAACAACATTTTATAAAAAGTGAACAAATGAGCAGCCACAGCCACTAATTTTTATTTACTGTTCCTTCATGGAGCGCCCCATAATGCCCTGGGAGGGCTATTTAGATATATTTTATTTTTGGTGATGTTCCTAGAAGGGGCAGCGACGCCACCACATTTATTTTAATGTTTGGAAGTGCTGTAGGCAGTTCTACAGCCCCCCAGCAACACTGGAAAAAAATGTAAGTCTCCTGGGTCATTGAAACCATGACCCCAGGAGAAATTGCCACATTTTTTAAAAGCATTTCTTGGGCTAGAGCTTTTGTTCTACAGCTGGGATTGCAATACCACCTAGGGGCTGGTTGGATGGTTGCAGTTTATGTGATACAGTGTATTTCATAAACTACAAGTTCTCCATGTGGTTGTTATCATGATTGCATCTTTTGGGGTGTAAAATGTTAAAAAGTAAAAGTAGCAATTGTTTTTTCCTTAAGGAAAAAAAATATATATCTGACTACCTATTTTCACATTTTTCACCCCAAAAATGTAATCATGAAAACTATGTAAAAAGAGAGTCACAGACATGTAGCTTAATAAAACTTTAACAAATATTTTTCAAGTGATCAATAATAATAAACATTGCATTGAGTATTGAAATATTCATTTTATTAAAATGATTGCAAATTTTTGTAGAAAAATGATAGATCTACTTTATATATAGGGTGTTGGATGGGGAGAAAGGAGGGTTGGCCCTCGGCCAGGCCCTGTGGACAACCCCCCATTGCTCACGGGTGTGCAATGGAGCGTTGGCTTTACCTATGGTAATAAAATATAACTTTACGTAAACAAAATCCTAGAAATTCACTGAAAAAAACAAAGGTTAAAGTAACGTTATAGTTAGGTGAAATGCTAAGTAACACCGTAACGTTTTAAACTCTAAAAACCACAGAAATTCACCAGTTATAGTTACAGTTATGTCAAGCAACTATAACTCGTGCTCTAAGGGAGATGTAACTTGCTCCCTCGCCACGCACTGCTCATTACCCCACATATTACATCACTCATGACCTCTTCTATGGCACCATTAATATCACTGCAACATTTGCAGAAAAATTATTTATGAGAAAACTGTGTATGGCGGGGGCATGAGTTATAGTTACCTTAGGGCTAGCTTTATAGTTGCTTGAGATAACTGTAACTCTAACAGGTACATTTCTGTGTTTTTTAGAGTTTAAACCATTATGTTGTGTTTGAGCATGCCACCTAACTATAACATTACTTTAACCTTTGGGTTTTCACATATATATGTGTGTGTGTCTCCTTCCTTGTGGATTTATGTAAGGACGTCCAGAGGGTGGTAGATAGATACATACCAGCCTTGCTAAATGCGGACAAGACTATCCTTATAGCACATACGGCCAACAGTCTGCAGCATTTGCTAGTCTGGTTTATCTTATTTTTGGACAGTTTGGGCCTGAAAACTAATTTTTCTAAGTCGGCCCATAATCCAATACCTTTACCATTTCAGTCATGCAGATTAGCAATTTGATAAATTCTGCTACTTGGGTTTACTACTGGATATCAAACTGAATTTGCAATTTCTGCTCAATGCCCAGGCGCAGTCCCTGAACAGAGTATCATACAGCATTGAGGAGTTCTCTAGGTGTCTTGGCTGTCATCATATCCGGTCAATTATTGATCTTTACAAGGCTAAATGTGATCCGACGGGCTCAAGGAGCCTGTCAGCCCAGCGGTTGGAATATATTCCCTACAATAAGGGCGGTGCCTGCTCAGGCACCACTGTAGGGATTACGATGTCCATTTCGGTCTGTCATTCTATGGCGGTCCAACCGCCATAGAAAGGCAGACGGAAACATACTTTGGCCCCCCGTCCCACCGCGGCCTCCACTATGAGGCCTGGGGGGCACCTGTGGTGCCCATCTAAACATCCATGCACCATGTGCCAGGCACTGCATGGTGCCTGCCACACAGAGCAGGGATGTTTAAAAAGTGCATTTTTTCTATTGCTGCTTGAGCTGTGGCCAGCAGCAATAGCCGCATAGTAAACATACACTTTATGACCGCTGTGAAGGCGGTCGCATAGTAATTCAGATTGCGGGACCTCCGACCCCTTGTCGGGTTCTCCTGTTTCAGACTCGATGCCGTTCGGATGCTGGTCTGACCAGCATCATAATAGGGCCCCATGGAACATTGGTAAAAGTGTTTTCTATTCCAAACTGAGCTACATTGAGGAAAATGTTGTACTCTGGAGCAGTCAGATTTAGTCTTCCTAGTTCATACTAATTAACATTGGGGAAAGTGTTTGACTGAGAAGGAGCCTGATTTGCTAATTCCACACCAAACTAAGTGACATTGCAGAACATGTTGGACTCTAGGGGCATCATATTTACTTTTCCCATACCAAAGTAAGGGTAATGTAATAGGTTTGCAGTCAGTATTTTTGCAATCAGTAAACATTTTTGCAAACCAATCTAGGTATTAATAGTTCAGTTTGTAAAATCTGATTCAGAGTGGGCCACAATCTGCCCTACCTCATTAATATTAATGAGGTAGGTTGAAAATTGCGCCCCAATTCACTGGTGGCGAACATAGGAATGATGGCCTGCTAGAGTCAGCTGACCAACATGTCTGTGATCACCTTAAATAATGTCAATTATTTTTAGAAATGCAACCCCTTTTCCTTTAAGGAAACAGTGCTGCCTTTAAAAATAAAACTTCCCTTTTTCTGAGACTGTTTGGGAGTCAGTAGTAATCCACTGGACCACTGCCTACTCCGCAACAAAATTTAATGTAATAATCGCAAAGGAGAATGGGTCTCCAGAGGACCCACCTCCTCTTTTGCAAATGGTTTACCACCCCAACTTGGGAGTTTGTCATTTTTCAATGTTCTGCAACTAGAATACAGTCTTAAAACAGTAATACATCACATACGAGTCACAATTTGGAAAGGCCATATATAACACGTCCCTTCACTCAAAACATGGATTTATTACATTCTAAAACATTTTAACAGTCGTGAACACTAAATCTGAATGTTTTACAACTGTTAAAAAGTTTAGTGCACCTGGCCCAGAAAAATATTGAGGAAAGTATTGGACTCTGGGATGGTGAGACTCGCTATTCCCACTCAAAACTATGCAACATTGGGAAAGGTTCTAGACTCTGAGGGGCGAGGTGACAGTTACTAATCCCGCTTACAACTAAGCAATATTGGGGGAGGGGTCAGATATACTATTCCCACTCCAAACTAGGGAATATTGGGAGACGGTTTGCATACAGGGGATGGGGGGGGGGATTTCAATTTCCACTCCAAACTAAGCAGGGCAAATAGTTGGACCCTGGAGGGGGAAGAGGTGTGATTTAATAGTCACACTGCAAACTCTGAGAGGGATGGGTCAGATTTACTGTTCAGCTCCAAATTAAAAAGTAATACGAAAGTGTTGTAAAATAGGAGAGGCCAGATATACTATTCCTATTCAAAACTAAGCAACATTCAGGAACTGTTGGACTTGGGTTTGAGGTGGACAGGACAGAATTACTATTACCAACATTATATTACATAATAACAACAGGCAGCCATACCATCCTGAAAGCACCTCATCTCGTGTGATAACCGAAGGTAAGCAGGGTCGGGCCTGGTTAGTACCTGGATGGGAGACCACATGAGAATACCAGGTTCTGGATTTTGCAGGACTGACTTCTTAAGAAATAATTTCCTCAAGGACCGGCTTGTACAGGAATGTTTTTCTTTGGAAACATTTGTATTAAAGACCAGACAGAATTAGAAGCATGGTCTAAGGATTTGCAACTGGAGAATGAATTTTGTTTTGGATATTACTATTGATTGGATGTTTGATATAGATTTTAAATTTGAGTAATTGTTTAACAGTGTAAGGAGTTAAGACTCTAATAGTGCAATGATTTCAAATCTAGTAAATCTTGATTGAGGTAAATTGAATTTTTCTTGATATATTTGTGTTTCATTAACTCCCCACATCCAAATAGTATACTGTTCTGCCAATGTTCTCTAGGAGTTACCTTCTCAGTCGTGGGTCCAAGTGGGAGCAGGGGGCAGTACCTTAGATTCCCACAGAGGTCACACACAGCATTCTTCTTCTAGTTCTGATGTGTTGGGGGTTAGTTGACACTTTTGTAGAATTTACTAGCCAGTGGGTTGGGGTAACTCCAGGATATTCCCTGAGCAATGGGAACAAAGTTCCAAGGGGCTACATCTCCCTCTTTTGCAACACATCTTGCTTGTCCTACTGCAAGCTATCTCACAATGCACTATTCCTAGGGGAATTTAATATGGCACTATTACTGGAGGGGCCTGGTGGGCCAGCCAGGGGTATGTCTGGGAAACAAGCAGTACCCCCACCCCAGCTCACACCAAACCGGTTCTGAAATGAGTCCCTGCTTCCACAGTGATGGTGCCAGAGATTATACACTGTGCCCTGGCATCAAGACTCCTCTCTTCCCTAGGTTTTCCTTTAAAAGTATCTATGAATGGGCAGGCCTTACCCTGGTTCCTTTCAAGTTAATTAAGTTCATGAACCCTCCTCAAAGCCCATTCCCTGAGAGAGAATGAGTCACATTCTTCATGCCCAAAAGACCTGGGTCATTGTTACTACTCTAGGAGCAAGTTTCACTCCTCATTAAGAAGAAAGCACTGATGGGGAGCAATTGCTAGCAGGCCTATGCTATTTAGCCTGCTGGAGCTTCATGCAGGCAAAGCGCAACACTTTAAAAGTTACTTGTCCTGTATATTTATCAAAAATCCAACTTCATAATTGAATTATTTATTTAATAAATATTTAAATCAATTATTTCTTTAGCGCATCTCAAACCAAAGTAAGCAAAAAATTGTATTTTAATGCTATTTTTCATGCAGGATCATCTATAGCATTTCATAGTCAAAATAGCTTTTGGTTGCTAGTCACTATAGGAACATGCTAACATAAAATGCTTACATGTACCACTTTTAAATACACGAAACCCTACATTGTGGGCTGTAAAGTGCATTTCAGGGGGACATGTTTAATATTTAAAAGTAGAGTTCCTTAACTCAGGAAGAGTTGTTTTGGCACATTTGCCTGCAAGATTAAAAGCTGCAACAGTCAGGCTACACATGTAGGCTGGAAGCCATGTTTTTCTTGCCAGCTTTAGGTGCTGCAGTTCACAGCTAACCTTTAGCTTTCTATGCAATTGGTCTATTTTCCTGTACCATGTACTATGGCCTTGCAGGAAAGTGAAATATTCCCTTTGGGGATTAGCAATTTTAGGCATGTTATAGGGGAGTAGACAGCAGAGCCCTAGTGCACAGTTAAACAAACAACAATACTAGTCAGTAATAAATGGGAGTGATCACACCAAAGGAGGGCTTTTCTTACATCCCCTTTCTCCGATCCAAGTGAATTTTGAGATGTGTGCACTGGCCTTAACTTGTTAACAGCTTGCAAAATTTCAAGCAAAATCTTCAAATACCACCAAAGTTATTAATAAACATACACCTTTTGACTCCCCACCTTTTAACTCTTCCCCAAGTTTGGTTTGAATAATACTCAAAATATCAAGAGTAAGCTAAACTTGCTAAGAGTCTGTCAAGTGTCACATAGATCCTTGAAACTGCACCACAGTTATCAGAAAATCAAATATTTTCGAGCCTGCTTATAACTGTTCCTCCCCTCGTTGGATGTGCATGACATCTGACATTCCTTCACTGGGGTTAACTTTCCAACAGCCTGCCAAATGTCATGCAGATTACTTAAACCGTGCTTTAGTTATTATAAAATTAATATATTTTAGCCCACTGTTTAATTTACTACTATGTGAAACCTGAATTCAGCAAATTATAACATTTGTGAACTGTCCCCAGTTAATTGTGTAACAGATCTATACAAGTGTAACCTAAACATGCGAAGGATTAGCAGAATTTCATGCAAATGTGTCAAATTGTATTAAAGTTATAAGAAAATAAGAAAAGCCCTTTATAGTGTTAAGAAATATCTAAATTTCAACTCTTCAATGCCCACTCCATACATTTTTCAAAAGCTAATATCTGAAAGATAATATTTTATAATATTACCTAAACACTTATTTATCAAATGCAAAAGTGTTCGGCACTTTTTTAAAAAACATACTGTAACAAAAAGATGACTTACAACACTTCATTATAAATATATATTATTCATATTAAAGGTGATGTTAATTTACAGCAATACTAAGAGCAAAACTAATGTGTACAGCAGTATCATGGATTATATCATCATTGCTTTCATCAAAGATGTCATTTGATATGTCATCAGGAATCTCATTAATGAAAGTAATATGTGAGGTCATGAGCAGTGCATGATGGGAATGTGAGTTATGCTTATTTTAATTATCTATAACAGGCAATTTCCAATAATCTTTTGTTTCTGTTTTCTAACTATAAATTCAGTTTAAAAGTGAATTTTTCAGTGATCTATTTTGTATATGGTTCCCATACCGAGGTCACAAACTAGGAACATAGGGCAAGATGTACAAAGCATTTTTGAGTTCGCAAATAGCCCTTTTGCGACTTGAAAAATCCTTCTTTTAAATGTGCAAACACCAAATTATTTTTCGGTTACTTGTTACTGAATTGCAATTTGATTTTGTGACCCAAATTTGATTCAGTATTTGGACGGGTGTGTTTAGGGCATCCCTCCCAAAGACTAAGGGCCCGATTCTGATGCGGGTTGGAAAAGCTTCCCGACCGAGGGCCTGATTCTGATGCGGTTAGGAAGGCCTCCTAACGTCATTTGCTCCTTCCAAATCGGATCGGGAACGTGTCTTCCCGACCGAGGGCCCAATTCTGATGCGGTTAGGAACAAATGTTCCCATTGAAGTCAATGGGAGTTCAACCAAATCGTATCTGGAAGCATCCGGATGCATCCTACTCCGCCGGTCAGACTTTCCCGATCCGAGTGGGTCGGACACCATTTCCCAACCGATTCGGTCGGGAAGCTTTTCCAACCCGCATCAGAATCGGCCCCTAAATCGGCATGCTATGTAATAATGTTTGCAAACTAATTGCCCTCAAAAACATTGATAACTTACTGACTACAAACATGTAAAAAAAATGTGTTCAGGAGCAAGCAGTAGTCCACAGGTTGCCAGAAATAAGAACTGTATAGACACAGTGCATCACAAGAGAGTTGAAACAGGAACTTTTATTCCAGTAACAGGTACACAGGTCTAACGGGCCCAGAGGATCAGCACCAACTGAAGTTGATGTTCTAATCCACTGTTCCCATACATTCTAATACAGCATTACACTAGGTAGAGGGACAGAACAAACCCAACTTTCTGTACCATAAAGAATACAACAGGAGGGAACACAGAAATACAATATGCAACAATATACAGAACACCACATATCTTCCCCCTTAAAAAATAACAAGAAATAAAAAACAAATAAATAAATAAGCAATGAGAAAAACAGTGACTAATCACAAAGTTTGCTTGGAATTCTTCTTACCCTACAACTCCTCAGTAAATAAACATCAGAAGAAATCGTAAAGCTGCGGACCAGAAACATTACCACGCTGTGTGGCCTTGGACAGACGAGAAACATTCCACCATTGACCATTGTCGAGGCGAACAGCGTGGCCCTTAATCTCGGCAATGTAATGAGGTTCTCTGAATTTCAACTTCCCTTTTTGTAGTAACAAAGGGTCTTTAACCCTGACCAAGTCTCCTATAGTAAACTTAAACACTCTCCTTTTTCCAGAGTGACAAAGCTTTTCATATTTAGAGTGATTGAAATTGTCAGAGGCAATCTTAGCCTTAGAGGCCTCAGCGAATACAGAACTATCACCTCTGATAGCATTGAGTTTCCAAAAGGGGCACAGAGAAGATGAAACCTTTCTGCCCCATATCAATTCAAAAGGAATAGTACCAGAAACAGTGGGGGGGGGTGGTCCTATAGGCCCGAATCATCTTTCTAACAGCCGTCTCACAATCACCATTGCTACTGAGAGTACTTTGCACACATTCAACTAGAACCCTATTGAACCTCTCAACTTTACCATTGGATTGAGGGTGATAAAGAGGAGTGCTTAGGTGTTTCACGCACAATTTGACCAAAAACTCTTGCATAGATACTGAGGTGAATTGCACTCCATTATCAGTTAAAAGCTCCTCCGGGACACCCTCTCTGGAGAAAACATCTTGCAGAAAACGGATGACAGTTTTAGAATTGGGATCAGAGACGCCTCTTACCTCCACCCACCTGGAAAGATGGTCAATGAGGACAATAAAATACCTCATGAAGTTGGGCAAGACGTGAAAAGGACCAAGAAAGTCAACAGAAACTCTTTGCCAAACTCTAGCTGGACACGGGACAGGTTTGGATATAGGAGTGCTGGTGGTAAGATGCTTGTCACTGTAACAGCACTGAACACAATTCTTGACTAAGTTATCAATATCTGGGTCCATGCTGGGCCACCAGAAATCATTTCTGATCCTGCGCTTGGTGGCATTCATCCCCAAGTGACCAGAGTGAGCAGTTTCCATTATTCTCACTCTGAATATGTATGGGGGAATGAGCTTGCTATCTCTAACTAACAAATCATTTTCAATGGAAAGTTCATTTGAAATTTTACAGTATGGTTGTAATTCAATGGGAAGGGATCTTTACTTGGGCCAACCTTTGACTACAACGTCCATTACTTGCCTCAAGGTGGCATCATTGAAAAGAGCATCTTGCCAAAGTGACATGTCAGGACAAATGACAGTGTCATCAACATTGGCGATGATACACTCCTCAATATCATCCGGAATTTCGGGAGTGGTTTGGGAATTGTCCATTGGAAGTCTGGATAGAAAGTCTGCCTTGACATTCGTTCCACCGGCTATGTGAAGAACATCAAAATTGATCTCAAGAAGTTTGGTGGACAACCTAGCCAGTCTGGCCGTAGACTTTTTTATCTTTTGCCAGAGAGAATGTCTATTAGAGGTTTATGGTCGGTTCTTAACCAAAACTTCCTTCCCCAAACGTAGGATTTAAATTTTTCAACGCCCCACACACAAGCCAACATTTCTTTTTCTATTACAGAATACCTCAACTCAACATCTCTCATTCTTCTGGATGCAAACCCTACAGTGACTTCCCTTCCACCATCCATCCGGGATAATACTACACCCATACCATAGGCACTGGAGTCAACAGTGATAAACGTGTCACAGCCCTCCACATAAGTTTGAAGAGCTGGAGCAGACAAAATACATTCTTTGATTAGAACGAAATGTTCCTGACATGTGGCTGTCCAAATGAAGTCTGAACCTTTTTTTAACAGATTCCTAAAACACTCAGTAAGACTTGAAAAATTCTTAATGAACTTGGAATAGAATTTGCACAGACCAAGGAAAGAGTGTAACTGGTCTTTATCGATGAGGTGTGGAGCATTGACAATACCCTCAATGATATTGGGCTTAGGTTTAACACCATCCTTGGTGAGCACATGACCTAGGTATTCAATTTCATTCACTGAGAAAATACATTTAACTGAGAAAATACATGTATCTTCTCTCAAGGTGACACCATTGCTTTGGAGAATTTGGAAAACAAGATCTAAAACCTGGTTATGTTCAAGTTCTGTGTCCGTATGTACCAGAATATTGTCCTGAAAAATTACAACATTGGAAACATGCTGAAACATCATAGTCATTACTTTCTGGAACACAGAAGCTGCTGAGGCCAGTCCAAATGGCTTCCGGCAAAATTGAAATGTACCATCAGGTGTTACAAAAGCTGTAAGGTGGCGAGAATGTTCATCAAGAACTACCTAATGGTACGCTGAGCGCAAATCCAATTTGGAAAACCATTTGGACTGACCCACAGCAGTAATAAGGTCATCAATGCGAGGTAACGGAAAGTTCTCCACCCATATTGCTTTGTTGACTAATCTTAAATCAACACATAAGCGAAGTTCTCCAGTCCTCTTTTTAGCTAAAACGATGGGAGATAACCAGAGGGTGTCATCGACACGTTCAATTACACCATCATTAAGCATCTTTGTTAAGCATAATGGTAAGATCGCTTCTTATACTCAGAGGGACATTCCTTAATTTGTGCTTAACTGGAGATACACCCTCTTTGATCTTAAAAGAGCGAGTGAAATCTTTGATTTTACCAATCTTATTTTCGAAAATCTGTGCATATTTTTCTTTCCATTGAGAAGAATCGGAAATGGAATTAACCAAAGAAACCGGGTTCTTCTGACCAGGTCTAATGATCATTCCAAATTCAGCCTGGTGCCACCATCCTAGTACATTAATACCTTTAAGGGCAACATAAACTTTGCCATGGATGGTTTTGTTTTGAAAAGAGATATCAGCCCAAAAGTAGCCAGCAAGATCAATCCTGCTATCCTCAAATGCAGTAGTGATGACATCAGGGGGTAGTAAGACCATATGAGACTAGGATTGTTTATATTTATCAATAGAAATAATGGTAATTATCGCACCCGAGTCGATGAGTAGCGGAATATCGTGGCATTGTATGGATACCTGGACAAAAGGATCGCCAAATTTTTTCTCTGTGTGTACATTATTTATGTCTAAAAATTCAACAGAGACAACAGATAGGGACAATTCTTCGACTTTCTTATCTAACTCATCTGAAGTCCCGTTGGGAACTAGTTCTTGAACACATCTAATAGGGAAACGTTTGCCCCCCCTGCACACCTTGCCAAAATGGCCAATTTATTTACATTTATAGCACTCTTGGGCAATAGCAGGACAGTTTCTGAAATTCGAAAGATGAGAGGATGAACCACATCTATAACATTGGAAACCAGAGAGATAACATACAGGAAGAATGTTCTTATTGTTCCTATCTGGTAAGTCTTTACCCTTTTTTAACTTGACACCGATAAGAGACTGTCGAGTGCTGTGAGAAGAACTAGTGGCAGCAACCGTGGAGTAGGTATTGAGCTCCAATTGTTTAGAATCCAACTCTGAGCGTTCGATGCTCTTTGCGATGTCAATCGTTTCATCGAGAGAAGGATTTTTGCAGGAGAGTAATTTCTGTTGGATCTTCTTGGAAAAACACCTGGAGACAATTTGGTCTCTTATTAACTGAGAGGTAAAGTCATCAGTCGCAATAACTAGCTAAAACCTTTAAAGCAGTGACATAAGTGCCAATAGATTCACTTGGAGCCTGGACACAAGTGAAAACTTTATGCCTGTGCACAACCAAATTGACTTTGCCTTCGTAAAAGGTACTAAGTTGTTTAAGAGCTAGTTGGTATTCATCCATGTCACCACTATCATGGCCAGTGTAAGTGGGTAAATGATCAAAAACATTTAGCCCCTCTACGCCTAAATAATAGTATAGAAGACTGCGTTTTTTATCAGGTTTGAACTTCATACCATCAATGGCTCCCAAATAAGCATTAAATGATCTGAACCACAACCGCCACTTTAATGGTGGTTCACCTGGATCCTGTAAAAAATAGCTGGGAGGGGTAACAGTTTGCATGGTGAAAAAGGAAAATGAACGAAGTGAAGGAGGAGAAATGTAGAAAAACAAAGAGTAGAAAATATGAGAAAAGGAGAGAAAAAGATAAAAAAATTATTTAATTCACAAAATATGCAAATATAGTTAATATGATGAAGTAGACAAAAAAAAATATGTAGAAAGGTAAGTGAGTGAATCACTGAATTCACACACACTGGAAACGCAGGTCAAGTAGAAGTATACGACGGAAAGTGTGTGGATCACTGAATCCACATGGTGAAAGCAACGTAAAGATGACAGGTCGTATTGCAGGAACGAATTTGTGACTGTATACCAGGAAGTGTGTGGATCACTGAATCCACGGGTTGTGGAGGTTGACGTGCTAGTGTTTGAAAAATGCACTTCCTTGTGCACAGGAAGTGAGGCAACGACGTCAAGGAAAGGACCGGAGCGATGTCCCACGGTCACAGAGACGAGTTGGCAGTTACGGAAGCATCCAGAGCCTGAGAGAATGATGAGGCGTGCTGTAAGAGGTGAAAGCTGGGAAAGGCTGGTTGCCCCAGGAACGATGGATAAAACAGCACGCAGTTCATAGGTGAGACAGGTGAAACTGGGAAACGTCAGAGCCAGAGCGGTATCACACGGCTAGACATGCGAGAGAAAGTCAATGCAAGAGCACGAATGCTGTGAAGAGGTATCCTAGGAGACCAGGAATTGTGGCGTCAGCTAGCGTGTCCCAGGAAACCCAGAGGAGTGACGTAAGGGTAAAAAGGCAGAGCGCGTGAGAAAGCGCTCGAGCAGTGACACGCAGAGTAATTTAAAAGTCAATACTAGCGCGTGTGAAACCGCTCGCGGGGCTCCTTTTTGGCAAAAATTGATGAAAACAGGAGCGCAAGAGGAATATGAGCCCCAATCCAGAAATGAGGAGAAAGGCAGTGCGAGCAGCACGGAGTCCTCCAGAAATAGTGAAGGGAGCAGGGTGGAAAAGTAGAAAAAAAAAACGATCTCCGGGCCCGTTGGAGAAGCAAAGACAAAGCGCAGTACCTTAATAAAGCTGAACAAGCAGAACTTGAGCAGGGAAGCACTTTCCAGGCAGGACAGGTCCAGATCCCATGTCAGTCGCCAATTGTAAAGACGCAGTCCATCACAAGAGAGTTGAAACAGGAACCTTTATTCCAGTAACAGGTACACAGGTCTAATGGGCCCAGAGGATCAGCACCAACTGAAGTTGATGTTCTAATCCACTGTTCCCATACATTCTAATACAGCATTACACTAGGTAGAGGGACAGAACAAACCCAACATTCTGTACCATAAAGAATACAACAGGAGGGAACATGGAAATACAATATGCAGCAATATACAGAACACCACAAGAACCTTCATATTTTTCTCAAACCTCTTTTTATTGACTACAAACACATACAGGTGACAGCATTACATCATATGGCCAACCCCCACGGCCAAATCAATACCTATAGAAGACACAGTAGCTCAATGAGCAGGGAAATGCAATATTTGACACCTCGCCTTCCTCATGGCTCCTTGTCCAATTTTATGCTTCAGTACATTTGAAACCCCTCCATAGCTCCCCCTCCCGCTCCTTCATTTTTTATGAGATTAAGGTGTAAGGAGTTCAATCTAGGAAGCGCTTGTTGAGCATGCCATGGGACCACTGCCTCATCTTAAACAACAACAAAAAAAAGAAAGAAACTTTTCTTTTTAAATGTGGTCTCACTTCCTTTAAAGGAAACTTGCTGCATTTAAGAAAAAAGTCTGCTTTATTAAAAAGCAATCACAGACATAGTGGTCTGCTGATCCCAGCAGGCCACCATCCTTGTGATGGCTGCGATTTGTACCTCATTAATATTCATGAGGTAGGTTGATTTGCGAGCCATTAGGAATCACTTAATTGCAGTTAACACTTTAATACATTAGGCATTGTGATTTCAAAATAGCGATTCTGTATGATCTCACAATTTAAAAATCACAATTCCTAATGTTAGTGCATCTGGCCCTGAGTGCTATTTGTGTACCTGCTAATTATGCATCCCACCACAGGAGTAATTAGTCAGTGCAAAACCAGACAGCCGCCTCTGTCTCTGAAATGTTTCAGTTTATTCTATTATTGTATGAAGAAATCTGCAAATAGACTACTGAACAATGTGCTATGGGTGCAAAAGAAGCTGAAAAAAGTATTTAAAGAATTGGACTAACATTATTTTATTGACTCAGGCCCTCGCTGTTATCTATTTTGTTATTGATGGCATGATCTTGTCTTAGTACTGTGATAATTTGTTAAAGAGTCTTAATAGTTGGCAGTTTTTTCTCAGACCGACTTTTGTGCACGTTTTTGGAAGACAACCTGTAACTGTGACACAGGCTGCAGGCTGAAAAAGCAGTGCTTAGGAACTATGTTTGATCAAGCAATCTACCATATGCGATAAAAGAATGGTGGACTCCTTTGCTGAACAATTCTTATGGGGCATACTAGCAGGAATGGTTTCATGAAAACTGGAAAATGAAGCTCCTGAAAGTGAGTCATTTTTCCTTCAGTGCTCTTGCTCATCTTTACTGAATTTCACTTGCACATTCTTCCTAATCTACAAGCCACCTCATACAACCCAATATTTGCAGAAGAATTTCTGGACTTCTTTGCCATAGATACCTTAAAACACTCAAACCTCTGCAAACTGATGTTTTCAAGAGATCCAGCATGTAAGAGTGTATATCATCCCCCTCCATGCCTTCATCTATCCCAAGAAACCAAAGGTTATTCCTGCACTGTCAGTTTTCCATGTCCTCCAGCTTCCACTGTACGTCGTTTAATTGGGACTCATGCATCTTGGTTTGCTCTTTCACTTCTGTGACCACTACATCCAAGGCTGTGGTCCTGTCCTCAATGTGGCTCAGGCGCTCCCCGATCTCAAAACACGCCTTCCCGACCTTCCGAACAGCACCTTCCAATTTTTTCGTAGCATGCCTTGCCCTTTTACTATCTGCCTGTGTCTCAGCCCGGTGTTCTTTAATGGACTCCAGTATTAAGCTTAGCTCAGGATTTAAGAGCATGGTATCAGTTAACTGTGCCTATTTCATTCACAGCTAGTGTTTCCAGTGGGGTTCCAACCATCTTTGTATGGGAGTAATCCCATTTCAAGCTACTGCCAGTTATTTTCTTCGTTCTCCGGTTCCGTGGTTCAGTACTGCATTTACGGGCCCTTTGATTCTTCGGGCGCTTAAGCACAGTTTCAGGTGCTTCCAGCGTGCTGAACTCTGAAGTTGAGGAATTTGTTCCGCTATATTCGCTATTATATGAGTCAGGTGCCTCAGACTCCGAGCCATCTGTCAGGGAAAAGAATTTATCCACCCCATCCAGGGTAATGTCAGTCACTGCTGCCGTAGCTCCACACTGCTCTATATCGAGCTCTTTGTTGCACCCCTCCTTCCTGCCTCCTGCCCCCGCTGAAGTCAAAGCCTGTTCAAGTGGCAGAGTCCTGCCTGGGCCGGCTGAGTCTATGTCTGCTGCTGAAGCCTCTCCTGCCAATGCTACAGGAGCCAAAGTGGCGCAAACATCTGACTCGCCCAGCCCACCTGGTTTCTCAATAGTGCCTGGCTGACTTGGCACATTACCAGAGTGCTTGCTGGCAAAAAATGTGGTTATTGCAGGCTGCGGTTGCGGTGTAGGTAGAGCATCATTACCAAGACCCACGGCCCCCTCCTCCATGCCAGCCCCTGCCCTGGTACCTTTGGTAGCGGCTTGATTCCTCCTTTTTCCAGCACCCGTGCTTCCAGACCTGTGCTTTCCTGCTTGGACATCAGCTGGCTTACCTGACCCTTCAGTAGACTGCTCGAGGGAAGAGTCCTGTCTGACTCCAGGGCACGAGCAGCAGGTCTATTGGATGTTATCAGCACTTCTCCTCTATCTTTGTGTAGCTTTGCCGGCTTCGGTGGCATTTTGATGCAGGTAACCACCCAGGCATTACCAGAGCTAAGGTCAGCCACTAATTGGGGGAATCCCTTGATGAGCCCCGCCCACCAGCCAAGGACGCCGAAGCACCGTCCTGCAGCAGGCTTGAGGACAGCAGAGCACCAGCTCCCAATCCTGCCTTCTCTCTGCACCGGAGATCTGGCCAACATGCTGCGGTCACACAAGAAGAGGGAAAGCAGCGCAAACCGTCCGCGCATATGCGCGAGTGAAATCTGCAGGCAACTATGAGCCGTATCAGCGGGAGCAAGGGGGGTGTTGGAGACCTCGGGAAAGCTCCGTCGCGACTAGCTAAGAATTTGCTAAGAATTGGCTTGAGCATTTGTAATATTAGCGATGGGTTTCTTATAGTTTTCTATCCTTCTTATGTTTTTTTCTTGGGGCACTGTCCTATTGCGGGAACGAGGGGGCTAACATCTGAAAGGGGAGGGGGGGAACCCGCGTTGCTGACCTCCAGTCTCCATCACACAGACCAGTTTGGTCTGGCTGCTTTCACAAGAGGGGGGAGGTGGGAGGGGGTGGTGGTTGGGGGGGTTGGGGGGTGCCAGGGAGGGGGTGGGGGTTGGGAAGGGGGTGGAGGTTGGTGGTGTGATATTCAAAATACAGGAAGTGGATGCAGTTGTAATTGTAATTGTGATGATGTATTTTTTTGTGTCAAAAGAACAAAGGCACTGGACATACCCTGGGAAGTGGATGGGTAGTAGTTAGCGGTGAAGCAGGTCCTGAAAGGATAGAATGGGGGCGTAAGGTTTTTTCTCTATTTGGGTGGTATTCTTTGGTGGTGTTGACAGCCTCTAAGAGCTATGGCTAGCTTGTGATTCGCATCTATTAACATCTGTGGGTTAAATGATAAAGTAAAAAGAAGGCGGGTACAAGAAGAGCTAAGTTTTTTAAGAGCAGATGTGTAATGTTTACAAGAAACCCATGTTGCCAGAAAAGATAGGGCCCTGCTGAACACTCTTGGATTAAAAGTTGCTTGTTATACGACACAAGAAACTAGGACCAGAGAGGTTGCGATCCTAGTGAAAGGGGATTTTGTTATCCCTGGTCATAATACTGTAGACAAGCTGATAAGATGGGCATTAATGGAATGCAAGGCAGGTTGTGGCTCTTTCACACTATGTACAATTTATGCTCCAGTATTAGATGACCCCAGTGTGTTTAACTTCCTGGCGGCCGAACTTCCATCATGGCCTGGGCCACTTGTCGTTTGTGGGGACTTTAATCTGAATGGCTCAAGGGGGGAGCTATGTAATAATGAAGAAAGTTATGTGGAGCACAAGCCGCAATTGTTTAAATCCTTGGGTCGCCTACGGAAAGAACTAGGGCTGGTTGATGTCTGGGCATTGCTGAGGGCACCTGACCCAGGATATACTTATTACTCGGCTCCCCATGGCAGCTTTGCCAGGTTGGATTATTTTTATGTATCACCCATATTGGTTAGGGGGGCACGTGTTGAATTATTTCCTAGAGCAGTGTCCGATCATAACCCGATTATTTTTGAGTTTGCCATTATAGGGCTGGCTCGTACACCTAGAAAGCGACATTTGAGAGGGGGCTGCTGCTGGATCCTGACTATGTCAAACACATGAAGTCCTGGATTGTGTTTTTTGTTTAGTTAAATAAAGGAAGTGCTGATGCAGGAATAGTCTGGGACTCATTTAAGGCGGGGTAAGGGGCGAAACCCTGAGTTTTAGCATCTCTAAACAGAAGAAGGCGCGTGGACGGAGTAGAGAGCTTTATCAAATGCTAAGCAGTCTGGAAACAGAATTAATTAGTGCTGTTAAAAATGGGAAAGACTCAGCCCCTGTTTTAAATTTGATAGCTATCACTAAGGCATGCCTAAATGAACACTTTGCAGAGAAAACAGCAGGGATGTACCTGTCCAAAGAGCAGGACCGCTACGAGTACAGTGAGCGTATTGGGCGGTTTTTGGCAGTTAGGGCACAGCAATAGAGCACGGTTGGTTGTATCAGTAGAGTTAAGAATCTGCTTGGAAACATAGTTACAGATCCCGTTGAAATTAGAGAGGCTTTTAGGGGCTTTTATGCCAATTTGTATAAAGACTCCTCTAACCATGGCCCCATGCTCTCAGATAAAGGCTTGGTAGATCAGCCCGGTACAGTTACAGACTAGGAAAGGCTGATGCTAGGGGGAGAAATATTACCTGAGGAGTTACAGACGGCTTTGTTTGCCTTACCATCGGGGAAGGCTGTTGGGGCAGACCACATTCCTTTGGAATTTTACAAGGTATTCTTTACAGAAATACAGCAGGAACTGCTGTGTCTTGTAAATAAAGTTAAAACCGGGACCCTGCCCCCTAGGTCATGGGGTATCGCTAATATAATTATCTTTTTAAAGAAAGATAAAGACCCCGTAGCTATGGGCTCATATAGACCAATCACATTGCTTAATAGTGATGTGAAGGTATACTCTAAAATCTTTGCCACCCGATTAGCTGGTGTCATACACCAGTTGGTGTCTGAGCAGCAGCATGGGTTCATCCCAGGCAGAGGGACTACGGATCACGTTCAGAGGGTCATATCTCTATTTGATGCAACTGAAGTTCTGGCAAAACCAATGGGGGTGGCCTTACTGGATGCTGAAAATACCTTCGACCGTGTGTCGTGGGCCTTTTTGTGGAAAGTTCTGGAAGACAATGGCTTGGGAAGTGACTTCATTGGTGCAATTTGTGCAATGTATAACAAACCTATAGCCCATTTGCAAATAATGGGACAATAATCTGAGCCCTTTCCAATAGAGAGGGGTACAAGACAGGGTTGTCCTATTTCCCCTCTGTTATTTGCCTTATTTATTGACCCTTTTCTCAGGAGGCTAGAGTCTTCACCGGCTTTTGTACCCGTTAGTCTAGAGGGCTGGGACACGAAAACCCTGGCCTATGCCGACGATGTGGCCCTAGTTACCAGCGAATCAGACAGGGCTCTGCAGGCGGTTGAGGAGATTGCAGAAAACTTTGGGAATAGATCTGGGTTTCTACTAAACAAGGCCAAAACCCAAGTCTTGATTAACAATCATACACTCGCCTCTGATAGCAGGATCATGAGTGAAGTTACTTACTTAGGTATATGCATTACTCCTAAGGTGGGGCATAAAATTGATTTAAATTTGATCCCCATTCTTGAGAAAGCCAAGCAGGATTTTAAACGGTGGGACAATCTGAGATTGTCTATAATGGGAAGATGTAACGTAGTCAAGATGATTTTCCTCCCTAAATTGCTCTATGTGTTTCGTTCTGTCCCACTGGAATTCAACAGTGAATGGTTTAAGAAAATTGAAAGATTGGTAGCAAGCTTTGTTTGGGCATATGCGAAAACTAGAAGAGCTAATTTCTTCATGTGCTTATCCAGAGAAAGGGGGGGGTGGGCGCTTTCTAACTTCAGACTATACTATCTTGCCGCTGCTATGCAGTGCTATAATATATTGTTTAACAGTCAGGCAACAGAGCGCCGCGCAGGCAATCGTGTACCCTCCATTTATGAGCTACTGATCGGCAACGCAGCCTATGGATGCTTAATGAAGTTTTTTGAGCCAAGCTATTTTAAGTGAACTCGCTTTAAGACTTTGTATGCTGCATATAGAAACTGGGCTGTGGTTCGAAGAAAATTGGGTTAGGCAGGTATAGCAGATATACTCCCCTGATCCAGAATGAACAACTGCCCTGCATATTTCACGACAGCTGCTTTGATAGATGGGGCAGCTGTGGGCTAGGCAGGCTTGGAGGTCTCCTCGCTGGGAATCTGTTCGCACCCTTCGATGTGATCTGTAGAAGATTTAATGTTGGGCCACGGGATTTTTTCAAGTACTTACAGATCAGGGATTTTTTAATGAAAAAGACTGGGGGAATAGCTGGCTTTGACCGACTACCCTTGCTGGAAGTTTTGGTAAAGAACATTACCCCTTCCATTTCTCAGTTATATGGATGTTTGTTGGAATTGGTCCCCGATGATTTGGAGAAACAGTGTGGGAAATGGCAGGATAGAGTTGAGCTGGCTGACTCTGGCTTTTTGGAATCACTGGAGCTGGGAGGAACAATTATGTTTGCATCGAATTTGCAGTCACAACACTATAAGATGCTGTTTGATCTTTACATAACTCCAGCAAAGATTGCGAAATGGGGTGGCGTGGTGGGGACAAGGTGCCCCAGATGTCAGGCGATGGAGGTGGATCTGGTTCACATATTCTACTCCTGCCCCAGCTCAAAACTGTTAAAATTAGAAATCGTGGGCTTTTTGGGGGAGGTATTGAAATGTAAAATCACCCCATCACCGCAACTTATGTTATTGGGGGTGGACAAGACATTGTCGGGTCCTGGGATGGAAATGTTTTTTATTGCAATTACACTTTTTAGACTGTGTATTTCTTCATCATGGTTAGATACTTTACCTCCGACCTTTCAGCAATGGAAGGGGCGCTTTTTACATGTATATCAATTTGAAATGGCTCTGTATGCTCGTAAGGGCATGCAGGCTAAAAGGAAGGGGAGGAAGATATGGGGAGCTTTAACGACATGGCTGGATATGTTTCATTAAGTATTTACTTTTTATCCCGGAGTCTGTTTACAAACTGGACTGTATAATGAATTAGTGCTGCTACCGCATTTTTGTACACTATTTATCTTGGCTAGTTTTTTAGATCCATATGTTAGCTATTTATGTACACTTGCTGATATTGTATCTGTATTATTGACGAGAAAAAAGAAATTTAAATACAAAAAAAAAAAGGAAGGATTTACATGAAAAGGCAATGCATTTATAACAGGATTAAATAAGGGTTTGAAGCAGGATTTCTGCACAGCTAATGCCAAGAGGTGAACGAAAAACAAGAATCACGCAGTTTTGAAATGTAAAACCAACAAGCAGCACATCGTATTTATATAAAAAAAGAAAAGATAACAGTGCATATGTTTGCTATTAGCATGCTTTGCTGCCTACAAAGTCTGTGCTGACTGCAAGAGCTTTCCTGAAACAACGAAATATATTAATAGTCAAAAAAAAAAAAAACTCTGCATACTTGGGTATCCTCACAAACCTTGAGTCAATTAACTTACTATAACTTGTTTCTGGGCCCACCCACTTAGCATGGCATGCACTCTGGGCCATATTTATCAGAAAATAATGCAGCACAGTTCAGCAAGTCATCTTGCTGCAATGCGTTACAGGAAAAGACAGGAATGCACCGTATTTATCACAATATGGTGAATTCCTGCCTTTTCCCAGTGCTGGGGCACAATGTGCTGCCTAGCGCCAAGGCAGGCATTTTTGCACCATGGTGTAAGGGTGCCTGCATTGCAAGCAGAATATGTTTTGTGCAGGAAGGGTCACTTTCCTGCACAAAAACAATCCCCTGAGGCATTTTCCTCTTTCTATATGTGCTGCATCCTAAAGTAACGAGGAGAGATAAAGATATTTCTCCTTGTTACGCTTCACCTGGGAAGGCATAGCATTTTGGCGCATTCCCAGGTCTACCAGTAATTGTAAATCTGGAAATGGGTCAAAATCCATGGGTGTTGCGTGGGAACACCCACACAATGCCCATCAAATGCTTCCCTTGGGCAGAGTAATGCAATGTAGCGATTTGCGCTGTGCTGCATTACTCTAGATTTATCAAGCCGCTCAGTGCCATGCCCGGTGGCCTTGTGTGGCTTGATAGATCGCATTTAAAGAGTTGCATCAATTTTGCACCACGCAACGTGGTGCAAAAAAATGATGCAACCCTTGATTAATTTGGCCCTGGATGTACTTGCAGTTTCTAAACACAGTCACACTCGAAATAAGTAACTGCCTTTCCCTCACCTGGACTCACCATCATATAATTTCTTTTTGACATACCACACCATTAGCAAAACAGAAGCCACCCATCAAACCAGCATCTTATTATCAGATACTGCAAGTAACTGAATATTTTATATGGTAACTCTACTTTTACAGCAGCCTAAAGGCTATCACTCTAACAAAAGTCCAACATTTCTGTTATAGCCTGACGTGTTTTGCTTGAACTTCTACTAATCACATCTGTCCCATAATCTAAACCTATCTGGAAACATGGTTGCCTTAGACCCGAAGTGAAATCCCAAAATCAAACAGAAGGACCACTGAAAGATTCTGGAAAAAACTTGCACAGAGACAATAAAATGGTAGGCGTCCAGCACTGCTCCAGAATTTATAGGGTAAATATAAGGAATCCAACAAGGGACAAAAACCACAATCAATCAATCAATCATGTCACTTATAAAGCGCACTACATACCCGCGAGGGTCTCAAGGCGCTGGGGGAAGAGGGGGGTGGTGCTGCTACTGATCGAAGAGCCAGGTCTTGAGGAGTCTTCTGAAGGCCAGTAGGTCTTGGGTCTGTCGGAGGTTGGTGGGGAGGGTGTTCCAGGTCTTGGCGGCGAGGTGGGAGAAGGATCTGCCGCCGGCGGTCATTTTCCGGATGCGGGGGACTGTGGCGAGGGCGAGGCTGGTCGAGCGGAGCTGGCGGGTGGGGGTGTAGAAGCTGAGTCGTCTGTTGAGGTAGGCTGGTCCGGAGTTGTGGAGTGCTTTGTGTGCGTGGGTGCGGAGCTTGAAGGTTATCCTCTTGTTGACAGGGAGCCAGTGCAGGTCTCTCAGGTGGGGTGTGATGTGGCTGCGTCAGGGGATGTCGAGGATAAGACGTGCAGAGGCGTTCTGGATGCGTTGCAGCCGTCTCAGGAGCTTAGCCGTCATTCCTGCGTAGGGGGCATTTCCGTAGTCCAGCCTGCTGGTGACGAGGGCCTGGGTGACTGTTTTTCTTGTTTCGGTGGGGATCCACTTGAAGATCCTGCGGAGCATTCGGAGGATGTTGAAGCAGGATGAGGAAACGGCGTTGACCTGCTTAGTCATGGAGAGGGTGGGGTCGAGGATGACCCCTAGGTTGCGTACGTGGCCGGTGGGTGGCGGGGCTGTTCCCAGTGATGTTGGCCACCAGGAGTCGTCACAGGCTGAAGGGTTGGAACCAAGGATGAGGTCCTCCGTCTTGTCCGAGTTCAGCTTCAGGCGGCTGGTCCTCATCCATTCGGCGACGGCCTTCATTCCTTCGTGGAGGTGGGCTTTGGCGGTGAACCCTAAAGCGCAAATCAAACACAAGAAGCCTCACAGGAAACCATGCACACAAACATCCGGAGAGGCCACTGTTTTTCTTAATGCCCCAATGGGTGGCTGTCATACCTAGAAAAGCGAAAAAGCAAATAATAAAAAAAATCGTGCAAACTCCGAGGTTTGAAGAAAGTGCTTAAAACATATTTTTAATATGTTGCTTTAACCTAACATTCTATATTGTTTGCTACCCAAACTCAAGTGATGAGGAGAAACATGTGCCCCCAGGCTCCTGAACAATGTAATCAATAAAGTTTAATTAAAGAATGAAAGTATTGATTTCAATTAATAACGTTCCTTACATCATTACTTGGCACTTCATAAATGTTCTAAGAGGCTGGGTTATTTAATGGTGTAACTTCTATCTATGGAAGATGCATAACAAACCATGTCTACTTCACAGTAAAAAATGCTAACACCAGCATGCAGTTTTATTCCAAGTCATTCCTCTTTTGATGAATGCTATTTTTGACGCATTGAGACATAACTTTAAAATAATAAATGACAAAAGCGTGCAGCGAACTTGAGCTCGGTAAATGAATTTTAAATACTCTACATCACTGGGTGATTCGTGAAAACTGTAATGTGGCTGATGGATGATATTATTTTGTGGGCCATATATTTCGTTCTAATTGAGCTGTCATTGCAAAAAAAAAAAAAAAAAACTTACTCTCAGTGTGTTCGGGGTGCCAAGCTGCAAGGATCAAAACGTGGAGCTTTTGGCTACGGTCCCATTTATTAGAAGAAAAGAATGTTTGATCTTCACTACATGGGCAATTTCAATTAATATGATGCTTTTTTTCGCTGTCATGAAATTTCCTACCCAATTAAGCGTCTGAAAGTCGCGTGAAGGTCACATGCTGATTTTCAACAACACGTTTCATCGATCCTGTAGCTCAAAGTGTTTCACTACATGCCAGGACTCTGAGACCGGTTCAGAAATCACAATTATTGCTGCTCTGCTCCAGCTCTGGCAGGTTCTTCCAGAGTCTCCTTGAAAGAGTCTGCAAGCAGGATGCCTCCTGAAATTATATGATAGGTTTTGCCAGATTCGCCATCATGTAATACACATGCGGAATTGGGCTCCCTTTTTTTTTTTAGATAGCATCAGTGCTGTTTTGCTTCAGCAAAAACAATGATTGTCTTCTGAGCATGCCCTATATCCTTAGAAACAATATTATACAAATTCAGAGAATACAAGCACAACTCACAGTAGTATTTCTTGTTCATCTGTTATTACAAAGGGAAAACCTCAGGAACAAAACATAGAAGAAGGACGCTAGCGCAAACAATAACAAGCATTTACAATGCAATAGGTCTCGCATTCACGCGAGTTTGAGCTATTGGCATTGTAAATGACAATGCCTTTTATTTATGTATTGGGTTTTAAAACAAATAAAAGGCATTGTCATTTACAATACTAATAGCTTAAACTCTCGCAAATGCGAGACCTATTGCATTGCAATAAAGGGCCTTCTTGACCGCTTGTTTGATTGTAAATATCAGAGGAAGAGACCGGCCTGCGACGTCTTCAAAGTAGTGATAAATAGTGCAGTGAAGAAGATGTGTAAGTATTGTAAATTACACAGACACAAAGTGTGAAGTGAGAGTTACATATGATCCGAGCTATAAACACTAACAAAGTGCTTCAACACCTTTCGCTCTGTGATTACACTGTTGCAGCTCAGGAGCAAAAGTGGGGGGCTATTTCCTGCCCTCTTCGTGATTTGAGTGTGCAGTGTGGCATTGTGTAATGTCATTGCTATCTTTGGCCTAATAAAAAACACTCTCGCTGTAGTAGGGCCCTGGCTTCACCTCCTGGTGCAGGGCGGGCTGTGCTTTAGGCAGGCGTGGAGGGAGGGAAGGTCTCGGATGCAGCTCCGGCCTCGTACAGTGCCCCTGCTATTACTGGTGAGCGGAGGTGGTGGTATTGGTATTGGTGGTGGTGGTGGTGGTATTGGTTGGTGGTGGTGGTTTTGGTATTGGTGGTGCTGGTACTGGTGGTATTGGTGGTGGTATTAGTGGTGGTGGCATTTGTGGTATTGGTGGTGGTGGTGGTAATGGTGGTGGCGGTATTGGTATTGGTGGTGGTGGTGGTGGTGGTATTGGTATTGGTGATGGTGGTATTGGTGGTGGTATTGGTGGTGGTGGTACTGGTATTGGTGGTGGCGGTATTGCTGGTGGCGGTATTGGTATTGGTGGTATTGGTATTGGTGGTGGTGGTATTGGTGGTGTATTGGTATTGGTGGTGGTGGTGGTGATACTTGTATTGGTGGTGGTGGTATTGGTGGTGGTTGGTACTGGTGGTGGTATTAGTGGTACTGGTTGTGATATTGGTGGTGGTGGTGGTGGTGGTATTGGTGGTGGTATTGGTGGTATTCGTGGTGGTATTGGTGGTAGTTGTACTGGTATTGGTGGTGGTACTGGTATTGGTGGTATTGGTGGTGGCGGTATTGGTATTGGTGGTGGTGGTATTGGTATTGGTGGTTGTGGTATTGGTGGTGGTATTGGTATTGGTGGTATTAGTGGTGGTGGTATTGGTGGTGGCGGTATTGGTATTGGTGGTGGTGGTATTGGTATTGGTGGTGGTGGTATTGGTGGTGGTATTGGTATTGGTGGTATTAGTGGTGGTGGTATTGGTGGTGGCGGTATTGGAATTGGTGGTGGTGGTATTGGTACTGGTGGTGGTGGTATTGGTATTGGTGGTGGTATGGGTGGTGGTACTGGTATTGGTGGTGGTATTGGTATTGGTGGTATTAGTGGTGGTGGTATTGGTGGTGGGGTATTGGGGGTGGTATTGGTGGTGGTGTTGGTGGTGGTGGTGGTATTGGTGGTGGCGATGGTATTGGTGGTGGTATTGGTGGTGGGGTATTGGTGGTGGTGGTGGTATTGGTGGTGGTGGTATTGGTGGTGGTGGTATTGGTGGTGGTGGTGGTATTGGTGGTGGTGGTATTGGTGGTGGTGGTAATGGTGGTGAAATTGGTATTGGTGGTGGTCTTGGTGATGGTGGTATTGGTATTGGTGGTGGTGAAATTTTGCCCCTGCCTCCTCTCACCGTCACTAAAGCAAAGAATTTGGGAATCATTATTGATGACAACCTTAATATGAGTGCGCAAATATCAGCTGTCACGTCCGCAGCTTACTATATCATAAAAATGATAAGAAAAATTCTTCCTTTCATCCCTGATAGCCACAGGAAAACATTAATAACCCTTCTAGTATTTCCCAGGCTGGACTATTGCAATAGTCTTTATCTAACCGTCTTAGAAAAACAAATGAGTCTACTAAAATTAATCCAAAATGCCACGGCAAGACTGATTTTTAATCTTCCTAAATTCCACTCCATCACGCAGGGACTTCGCAAGCTTCACTGGCTTCCCATGCGCAGTCAGGCTAAGTTCAAAGCCCTCTGCTTAGCCCACAAAGGACTGCATAACTCAGGGCCAGACTTTCTGAGTTCAGCTTTTATGAGATATAAACCCAAAAGAGAACTCAGATCGGCCAATGCCAATCTATTAGTTGTTCCCAAATTTAAGAAGATGCAATGGGGTGGTAGAGGTATAGTCCTCAATACAATCAAACTCTGGAACAGCCTCCCACCCCATCTCAGAGCTATCCCTTCGTTAACATATTTCAGGAAGGAGCTAAAGACCTGGCTATTTAACCTCTAATCATCACTCACTTGCCTTTTGTGACAGCGTCAAGACACCTTTGGTAATTGCACGCTTTAAAAATCTCATAACATAACATTTTGGTGGTGGTATTGGTATTGGTGGTGGTATTGGTGGTGATATTGGTGGTGGTGGTGGTGGTATTGGTGGTGGTGGTATTGGTGGTGGTGGTGGTATTGATGGTGGTATTGGTAGTGGTGGTATAGGTGGTGGTGGTATTGGTGGTGGTAGTGGTGGTGGTATTAATCATGGTATTGGTGGTGGTGGTATTGGTGGTGGTGGTATTGGTGGTGGTAGTGGTGGTGGTGATATTGGTAGTGGTGGTGGTGGTATTGGTGGTATTGGTGGTGGTGGTGGTATTAGTGGTGGTATTGGTGGCGGTACTGGTGGTATTGGTGGTGGTATTGGTGATGGTGATGGTGTTGGTGGTATTGGTGGTGGTGGTGGTATTGGTGGTGGTGGTATTGGTGGTGGTGGTATTAGTGGTGGTGGTGGTATTGGTGGTGGTATTGGTATTGGTTGTGGTGGTGGTATTGGTGGTGCTGGTGGTATCGGTATTGGCAGTGTTATCAGTGGTGGTGGTATTGGACTGGTGGTGGTGGTATTGGTGGTGGCGGTATTGGTGGTGGTGGTGGTATTGGTGGTGTTGGTATTGGTGGTGGTGGTGGTATTGGTGGTGGTGGTATTGGTGGTGGTATTGGTGGTGGTATTGGTGGTGGTGGAGGTGGTGTTATTGATGGTGGTGGTATTGGTGGTGGTGGTATTGGTGGTGGTATTGGTGGTAGTGGTATTGGTGCTGATGGTGGTATTGGTGGTGTTGGTGGTATTGGTAGTGGTAGTGGTATTGGTGGTGGTATTGGTGGTGTTGATGGTGGTGGTGCTGGTGGTGTTGGTGGTGGTATTGGTGGTGGTGGTATTGGCGGTGGTATTGGTGGTGGTATTTGTGATGGTATTGCGGTAGTGGTATTGTTGGTGGTGTTGTTGTTAATAAAACAGGCTTTTGAAAAGAATCCCGCAGGTGGTTTTAGTGCAGATGACATGTAACACAGATGTGCTGTTGTCAGCTTCATCCCATTAGCACATGATTATGTGCTACCTGGAATTCACATGACAATTTGCTGATCATTTCTAAATCCATTTTTCTTGAAGGGTTGAAACAGACACGAGATAAATAATCACAAAAAAGGGGTAGTAGTGTTCCCTAAAAGGGAAGAAACCGCACATCAAAATAAACAAATATTATGCAAACTGCCAGTCAATGGCGTGAATAATAAATCAGTTGCTGTAAGTACAGCGGGGTGCTTAGCTAGCTTGAGGCACCCACCACCCAAGGGTGCTGTCAGCACGTCTAGAACAACATGCAACTTCACAACCAAAGAATAAGCTAATACAGCACACCCATCCTAAGTTAGAGTTGGTCCCAGAAAAGAAACAACTTTATGGACATATGTTGATCCAATTTCGGTAAGTCAATCCAAGCAATCTTGAGATTCTGAAAGGAAATCCAATAATGAACAGGACATAATGGGTAGTCAACGAGAAGTCTGTAGAAAATGTTCCCTTTATTGATTTTCAGAATAATTCCCAGCGTATACAACAGCCAACACGTGTTTTGTCTGTACTAGTCAGTATTCATAATTTCTCAAGGCTAAAGAATGATAATTAATGCATTCGTCATTAAACCAAGGTTGGTTGAGGATCCACACGTAGTCATGCGACTAAATAATCGTCACAAAAAGTCCAATATTGTGGTGTGCTTGAAATGTGGCCTGAGGAAAAGTCAAAAGTAGTGACTAATTGGGCATGTTTCCATACAATGGAGTTTCTGATAACAAAAGGAGTAGATAAGTCAAAAACACTGTATGTCGCTATACGAGTGACGTAGTTCAGCCATATCGCGTTGATAGAAATACAAAGCCGCAGAGGTATCAAGGCTGTAGCGTGTAAATAACCTAATAAGATAATGCGGTTCCCCTAAGCTGCACATCAAGTGCGGTGAACCAACCACGAGCAAAGGCCAAACGAAACCCTATTGAAGTAGTGAAAATCCTTATATTTATAAATTAGAAATATAAAGAGATGGTCCGACCATGATACGTCAAGACCTCGCCTCTTGACAAGTCACCGCCGACCCCGCTGCGCGTGATACCGCTCGTGAATCGACAATTTTCTACAGACTTCTCGTTGACTACCCATTATGTCCTGTTCATTATTGGATTTCCTTTCAGAATCTCAAGATTGCTTGGATTGACTTACCGAAATTGGATCAACATATGTCCATAAAGTTGTTTCTTTTCTGGGACCAACTCTAACTTAGGATGGGTGTGCTGTATTAGCTTATTCTTTGGTTCAGACACGAGATAATGCCGGGTTAAAGTGATTGAAAGCAGGCGCCCGTGTTAGTAGGGGCGGCTGTGCTGCTTAAAAAAAACACAAGAGGTTTCAGCTGAAGCAGCGCATGTCCGGACTGCAGTAAGAGAAACTCAGTAAAGTAAATAGTGGTTACAGACTAAATAACAGGTCCCGTGTAACAACTGAAGTAAAAGGGCCAGTCGCCATGGAAGGGTACAAATGAAGACAAGGCCGTACTAAGGAGGGACTAACAAGCCTATTAATGAATCCGAAGACAGCATTTACGAAAGACAATGACACAAGCCAATTAAAAATATGGGAGGAGAGTGGGTGCGGCTTCTCTCCCATACTCTACTACAGCAGTCTCTGAATCTTCGGCACCAGTAGAAGCATAGAGCAGAGGAGCATAAAGCACATGCTGGCCTATAAAGGCAGACTTTTCTGAACAGATAAATAGGGCCAATGCCTCTGGTTGCTTTGTAAGCTAGGGAAAGAGCTTTGGAGGAGCATCTCTACTGAATTGGCAGCCGGGGTAAAGTGGAGAGGAGCTGTCTAACAGATGTCATCCTGCAGAGATTAAGAATTACACAAGAATCATCTTACTTTAGAGTGGATACTCACATGGGTGGCACCGGGTGTCCCTTTGCAGTGTCGTTACTCGCACGCAGATGTGGGGGGATGCTATCTCCTAGTACATGGTCAACTGGATGGAGCAGACATCTGCTTGTTAAACACCTATGCCACCAACACTGACGACAAAACACATTTCTATACACTTCTAGATGTGGTTGTCCCTGCCATGGACTTGCCAATGTTATGGGGAGGTAGGACTTTAACTGCGTAATAGACGAGGAATGAGGCAGATACCGCCCCTAGGTATGGCAGAATCCTTAGAGGTTGTGATGACCGACTTGCAATGCATGGATATTTGGCGTCATAGGTACCTCAAGGTCTGTGAGTATTAATTTCACTCAGCAGTGCATGATGCATACAGCAGGCTGGATAGGGTCGTGATTATGTCAGACCTAGCCCCGAAGATGGAAACCCCAAATACCTCTCCCGGTATTTATCAGATCACTCCCCCTTGCTTCTGACATAAAGAGGACACCTGACAGGGTGCACGTTCTCACATGGCATCTGCCAAAGCAGGCCTTGCAAGACCCAGGATTCACACTTAGCAGAGGCTCTGCCATCAAATCCTACATAGACTGTAATTAGAACTCCACAGCCACTAGGGCAGTTGAATGGGACACTTTGAAGGTTGTACTTCGAGGGGAACGTATGAGCACACATTATGGGTGCAGGAGGCAGTCACAGCAGAACCTCCTTAGGGCTGAGACACGTTTGGCGACACCTCCGGCACAAAAACCTGGGTACTCGCCGTGTGGTGATCAGCTGGTGGATACCAAGAGATGGGTGGAGGATACAATAAACATCTGTTATTCAGTGACAAGATGCTTTTCTGTGTGAACGTGCATTTTACAAATACACGTTATGTTATGTTATGTTACAATGGAGGCGCTCGATAAACTGGTGCTGCGGGACTACTTGCAGAAATTGCATGCTGAAGGGGATAGATCGGGCAGAATGCTCACTGGTTCTTGAAAAAAGAGCAGCCTTCCCCCAACATACTTACTTTAACCACCACAGAGGGTGTAATGGTCAACACCCAGGCAAAAGTCAATACAGTGCTGTTTCACTACCCGAAGGCACTGTATACTAAAGTTGAGATGGTATCGGCTAACCAGGTAACCTCTTATCTGGATGCCATCAATGTCCCCACACTTACCAGGAATCTGATAGATGAGCTAGAACAGCAGCTCACCAGATAGGAGATGATGGCAGCTCCAGAAGATATGCCATTGGGGAAAACACCAGGCCGAGATGGCCTCCCACCGGAGTTCTACTATCGCTTCGGGTGGGGTGGAACTTACAGACAAGTTATTACAAGTCTTTGGAGAGGCACATAGCACACACAGGCTCCCAGACTCGATGAGGAAAGTTCTGGTTCTGATGATACTGAAACCAGACAGATACCCAGGTGACTTAGGCTCTTACAGGCAGCTCTCTATGTTAAACGTCGACATTAAGGTGCTCGCCAAGACCTTGGCGAACAGACTAACCTGGGTGATGACCTCCCAGGTCCACCCGGACCAGTGCAGATTTATCCCTGGCCACAATACACAAAAGAACCTCCGCTGATTCCACCGCATCATGGATGTGGCAGTTGATATGAACCTAGAGGCAGCACTGGTTGCACTAGATATAGAAAAATCTTTCAGCGTATTGGATCTGGACTGTATGCATACAATGACACAGCATAAGGGATTTGGTCCTCGGGTTAGAGGGTGGATCAAGCTACTCTATACAGACCCGGTGGGTAGAGTGCGATCGGGCAGCTGTATTTCAGAGCAGGGGACCATGGGGAGAGGTACGTGGACAGGGCTGACTCCTTTCACCTCTGTTGTTTACCCTCACAGTGGAACTAATGGCTATTAGGCTCTGGGACTGCATGAGAGAATGGAGGATCATGGTAGGGACCACCACACATACTATCAATATACTCAGATGATACCCCAATGGACTGATTTCACCCTACAAAGGGGCTCCCCTTACTTATGAGCGAACTGCACCACTTTGGGAACCTGTCCGGTTAGAATTGTAATGAGCGTATGTTGGACTTGGCCCTTTTTGGCAGGTTCACCCCTGAACTTTTTGCCTTGTCTGTAACCTGGTGTTGGTGATTTTAGGCCTCTGAGCACTTTCGCACTGTGGTCCAGTGGAAAGTGCGTGCGCTCTCTGTGTTACATTGGTGAGCTTGGCCTGTCCTCCCATAGGAATGCATGGGGGATTCCCTGATCAGTGTGTGTCAATGGTAATTCCTGGTATGAGAGGAGCAGTGTGGTCAAGTCTGGTAGGTATGAAATTGTGTGAATAAATGCTGCGCAATGGTGTGCGCAGATTTATTATGGTTATTTTAGAAATGCCACTTTTAGAAGTTGGCATTTCTGTGTGCTTTGTGTCTGCCTGCCTGATGTGAATTGCATGTCTGGCTTTGTGAGTGACAGGGGCTGGGAGGTGTGTGTGGCTCCAGGAGGGGCAGGGTGAGTCAGCGCTGGGCTGAATGGGACGCCTGGGCTAAGGGTAGTGGGAGGAGTAATCCCCTGACTCTGAATAGGATGGTGCCTGCCCTGTACAATGCTGGCTCCGCCCCCTGTGGTGTGTCTGATCACTGAGCCCCCACCTGACAAAGGGAAGAGGAGCTGGGCAAAACAAAGTGCTCCAAATCCCCCCTAAAACAGTTCTGACTGCTATCCCCATGCCCTGCACTTTTACACAAAGGGAAATGTAGTATAAATATAGGGGCTGTGACCCCATGAAAATGTTCAGTTCCTGTTCTGTTCCTGACGGAGGGGGGCTTGCTGCTGCTGGGGCCCAGGAGGAACCGCCATGGGGGCTGCCTCCCTGCTGGAGGGCCCTGTGTGCTGGCCCCTGGGCACAGCTATGCTCCTAAAACCTCTCCTGGACTTTTCCTAAAGGAGCTGTGGCTCCTAACCCCTGGGAGCGCTATATTTGATTTCTATCCTGAAAGGGAGCGCTGTGCTTCGATTCCCCCAGGAGAGAGGAGCGCTGGAGCTTTGCAGCGCTGGGCTGCACATCGCGGCTAAGAGGGAATCCCCAGCGTAGAGACTCCCCCGTTGTGCCCTTTGTGGGTGCCCACCCCACTTATTTCGGTATTTCAGGAGCGGGAGCCCACCCCGCTGTTCGTGTGCTTTAGCGGGTGCCTACCACGCGGTATTGCAGCATTCTTGGTTTATGTTAACGGCGGGTGCCCACCCCGCCTTATGCTGCCTTAGCGGGAGCCCACCCCGCGTTCTACTTTGAGAGAATCACCGCTGCGTCCCGGGAAAAAACAGGAAGCCAGGCAAGAGATGGCCGGACGTGGGCGGAGCCTCGGGGGAAGCCGGAAGCGCCGGAGATTCGTCCGGAGCCTAGCAGGCTCCATGGTAAAGTCCCGGGTCCCATGAGGGGGCCCGGGTGAAGTGAGGAGAAGTCTGTGGCCAGGAGGGGCTCCCGTGAGCTGAGGGAGCCCTGCGATGTCCAAGGAGAGCCGCCGATGTTGAGAGGCGGCCCCAGAAGAGAGGCAAGCCTCCACAGAGCCCCACCGGCACAGAGAGCAGCAGAGCTTGTCAGGAGGACGGCCCGCAGCCCGGTGAGTGAAGAGGGCTGGGGGGGCAGAGGGGACCGAGGCACAAGTGCCGGTGCCTACCCCCTGAGCGGCCCCACATGGTAGAGGACCGCTCCATCGTGGGCATGTTTTGTTTTAGAGCCCGTGTGGCTCCAACAATGGGCATCATCTATTCATAGGTCCCCAGGGGAGGGGTCCAGAGGCACAGTGGTGCCCGTGTTCCGATGGCTGCTCCCAGCTGCCCTGCGAGTGTGCAGACAGCTGCAACAATGGGGACCTTGTTGTTTAAGAGCCCCAGCGAGGCCCATAGGGCACAGTAGTGCCAGGGCCCATTATGGATCGACAGCTGCGCCGCCCCAGCACGGGCAGCTGCAACACTTTGGCGCAGTTTTGTTTTATTTGGTCCCTGAGGGGGGACAGAAGAGGCACAGTGGTGCCAGGCCTCATTTTGATATTCACAGCTGCCCAGCAAGTAGTGGGCAGCTGCATCGTTTAGGCCACAGTGCTTTGGGGGCCTGTCTTTTTGAAGTTAGGAGTGAGATGCACTCCTCTGCCCCAGTACTTTCACAGCTGCACAGCACTTAGTGCCAGCTGCAACGTTTAGGTCTGCGCAAATTGCGCACCCTTGACTTCTGCTGCATTGGCAGCCGCCCTGACACTTTGGACACAGGGCATTTGAGCCCCTTTTGAGAAGGCCAGTTGGCCAGGGGGACTGTTAGGTTTGTAGGGCGCCAGGCCCTAATGTGATTATGTGGTGCTAGGAAATGTGATTCCTGTATTGTGATTTACGCACCCTGATTTATACCTCTAAATGTGGTTTATGTAGGAGGTTATTTGCATAATATGGTTTATGCTTGGGAGGTTATCCCCCACTGTGATTTATGCCCCTAATGTGAGTGATACTTAGGAGGTTAGGGTCTAAGATATTAGACTGATGAGGTTGGCGCAGAATGTAATTCGCACCTAGTGTGATACTGTGCATAATGTGGTTTATGTTACAGGATGATGCTGAGTACAGTGGTTACCAGTGATTACTGGTTGTACGTTTATGATGTGGGCTACATTTATTATAAGTGCTACATTTACTACGTTCGCTTTGTGCTGGTTCTGACAGTGGTCCAGTGGGCCCTGCCAGATGTAAATAATCCCCTGTAAATATTGCCCAGTGCCAGTTGGCACAGTGTATATTGTGTGATTACTATTCTAATGTGTTTTATGATAATACAAAGGCTATTTTTATATATAACCTTGTGTGGAGTTCCTTTTGTGGTGTGCCTAGTATGTTGTTGCTGTGTGTGTGTTGCGCAAATGCTTTACACATTGCCACCGGGATAAGCCTGACTGCTCGTGCCAAGCTACCAAGGGGGTGAGCAGGGGTTATCTTTGGCGTGTAACTCCCTCGCCCTGACTAGAGTGGTGGTCTCTGCCTGGCTTTGGCGCAAGCCTTAGCCAACCAGAGATCCCATTTCTAACAGCGTACAACAGTTTTATCCCAACTGGCGGCATATGCCTGCCTGCCTCAGAACGAGTAGCCGAATGTGGGGCTTCGGTGGGAAACAGATAAGTTCCACTATCTAAGTATTCAGAAAACACATGCACCCCAGTGACAACACACCTGCAATATAGGTAGGGTGCTCGAAGGGTTGGAGGCATTGGTTACATTTTGGAATAAATTACCTGTCTCAATAATGGGTCGAGTGGTGCTGGCTAATATGGTTTCCCTCCCTCGATGTTTGTATACCCCGTAGAATTTGATATATCACATCCCATGGCCGACCTCTGAACCGCTAGATACACTGCTGCTCTCCCAGGCATGGGCTGGGAGACATAGTGAAGTGAGTCTGGAGCACATAATAAAATAAGCATTCCGCAATCTATATCAGTCTGTTGTCTGCTCACTTTATTTTTGGCTATGCTAAAATACCTGTTGATGACAGGCACATCAACGCGTAACAACAAAAAACAATTAAATTCTTCTCACAGTCACAGTGAAAATAGGGAAAAGTTGCACTCTGTGACTAAACGAAATGTAATCGTGTCAACACGGGCAAGTGGCTGAGCGAACGGTTGCTAAACACCGCCATACCACAGAGATGAGAAGTTGCTCAGAGTGGACCCACCACCAAACACTGCACGAGGAGCTGAAAAAAATGTGCCAATGCGTCAGAGTGTGCAGCTTAAAAAGGGTCTGCAGAAGTTTACTTTCATTTCTGCACACAGTCAGCCCCCTTGCAAGAACACACACACTGCTGCAAGACTCGATAAAAGAAAGAGAAACTTACATTCGTTTCTCGTGCATCTCCACATCTGCTCCCCGTCTGCTCAATCAAGGAACTGCAATGTGCCCTTCCGAGGCATCCCTGTGAACCCAAGAACCAGGGCAGCACGGCGCTCGCACTAAAACTGTTCTGCTTGAAGACATCCCGGCTGATTCATCCCAATTATCGCTGAGGTTGCAGAGAGCAAGTACAAAACAAGCGGTCACGAGTGTCCCCTCAGAAAGTAAAAGCGCGCTCAGCGAGCTGACTGTAAACAAAGCAGGTCGTCCTGCCTCAAGTAGGACAAACTCAAAATATAGTGCTTACCGTGTAACAACAAAGTAAAGGGGCCAGTAGCCATGGGAGGATACAAATGACGACATGGCTGTACTAAGGAGGGACTAACAAGCCATTAACGAATCTAAAGGTAGCATATACAAAGGACAAACACACAAGTCAATGAAAAATAAGGCGGGGGACTGGGTGAAGCTTCTCTCCTACTGAACTACCACAGCTCTTCGCAGAGCAGCGCTTGCGCGCTTGCTCACGCTCGACCTCAAAATGGAGAAAAGACACTGTGGCCCAGATTTATTAAGTGTTTAATCCAAGCAGCGGTCCAAGATATTGAAAAAGTTCAATTTTTCACAAACAAATGACAATACAATTGTACATAGAAAAGAGACTGAAAATCAAAAAAACAGAAGAAAGCCCTTATAAGAAATATCTTAAGAAAAATATACAAAA
This sequence comes from Calotriton arnoldi, assembly GCA_963921515.1. Lineage (NCBI taxonomy): Eukaryota > Metazoa > Chordata > Amphibia > Caudata > Salamandridae > Calotriton > Calotriton arnoldi. The sequence goes on from CAWUFW010023397.1 coordinate 40,519, forward strand.
TGTATTCAATATAAAAACAAATTATTCACATTGCGCTCAGAAGTATTAGTTGGTACACATAACAATTATTATACAATACAATACCAAACAAGTGGCAAACAAAGAAATCACATAAAAAAGAAATTTTTCAGAACAACACTGAAACGACAAAAACAGAACAATGTGTCCTTCATTACTAGCGGCCACAGTTGCGTCGACGGCGTTTCGACCTTTGTCATGAATACATGGTCATCATCAGGACATAAATTTTGCTGAGCATCCAAGAAAAAATTTCAAGTCACACGATGAAAATGTGTGACAAATACCAATAGATTGGCACATCACCAATGCCAAATGGAAAGTCTTTAGTCAATGATGCGAGGTTGAAAGTAAATCCTTCATGAAATACTTTTCATAAATTATTTTTGTGTTGCCCCAGTGGCTGCATAAATAAATTGGCACGATTAACCACGGGCAAGGAGAACCAATCTCCTTTATATTTCACTCACACGTAGTGGCGAATAACGTCACCCACTCGACATCAGAGTACGGAAGCAGATTTATTAAGGGCTTGCGTCGCCATTATGTCACGCAAGGCAACACAAGGTGATGCAAGCCCTTAAGTTAGATTTACTATGCCATGACTGGCATAGTAAATCTGCGGTAATGCAAGGTGCCTTGTATTACCCTGCATTGGGAAGGTGTTCTATGGGTTCCCATGGATCCACCCATGAGTTTTGGTGCATTTCCAGATTTACTAACTAACACTAGTAAACCTGGGAAAGCATCAAAATGCTATGCCTTCCCGGGGGAGGTGTAACGAGGAGAAATATGTTTATTTCTCCTAGTTTTTTCCCTTTCTAAGTGTACAGCATTCTGCAGCACACATAGAAAGAGGGAAAAGCCTCAGAGAATTGTTTTTATTGCAGGAAAGGGTCCCTTCTTTCACAAAAACAATCCTGCCTACAATGCAGGCACCCTTGGACTGTGTGCCTGCTTTAGCACTAAGCTGCACTGAGGGCACCAGTGCAGATAGAAAGCATGGATGTGCTGTATATTAGCAGATATGGCGCATTCCTACTCTCTCCATATGACACAGCACAGCAAGTTGTCTTGCTGCATTGCGCTGCTTCAAATGTTAATAAATCTGCCCCTAAATGAGCACCACAGATGAACCTTAATGGTAAGCTAGACCACAAATTTAGTTCTCATTATAGGAGCAATATGCCCTAGCAAACCAGATTCAGGAACAAGAGATAGTGGTAACTGTAAAAAAACAGCATCTAAATAATAATGTGAAGTACTAATTTAAAGTGGACTCAAATGTTTTGAAAACGATTATGATGGATTTTGAAAATAATTGAAAACTTTATAGCATCCATGAACAAGAATTTTCTATTCTATTAAGGACATGGGGACAAGTATGGTGCATTCCCGTTCTCACTTTAATTAAATAGTAACCATGTAACAACAATAAACATTTCACAAAAAGTACCTATGATTCTTTGCTGAAAAACTACAAATCTCATGACAGAGTAGCAACCAATAGTATGTGTGAGAAATTGGGTTGTTGGTTGATTGGGGTGTGAGTGTTGGTCAAGCAGCAACAACAATCCATGTCAGGTGAGGCACAAGCCAACTGCAAATCGACCTGTGCTCAATCCTCTGGTAGCTTGGCACAGGGCAGTCAGGCTTAACTTACAGGCAATGTGTAAAGCATTTGTGCAACACCTCAAACAGTAAAAAAGTAAAATAAAGGATCCCACACCAAGTTAGAAAATTAAAACTTTCTTTAATAAATAAAACAAGACCAAAATGACAAAAATCCAACTAGTAGACCCAGAGATATTCAGTTTTAAAGATTTAGGTCAAAATAGCACCAAAAAGCACAAAGTGCTAACTGTGGATATCTGGTCGTGCTGGACTGCGACAAAGTCACAAGTTCAGGCCAACTGCAATGGAGCACAGGCTGGCTACAGGGACACAGGTAAGTCCAATGAACACAGTACCTTAAATCGTTAATGCAGAGCTTTGCGAGGATCCGCGCTGAAGATGCGTTGCACAGCCGTAATGATGTGTTGGGTCTGAGATGTGGCGAGGCTGTGATTCAAGGGCCTGCATTGTTGTTGAAGATCCCATTGACGGGGTTTGTGATGCGAAGTCCAGCGCTGAGGATGCAACATGCAGTCGGGGCTATGCGTTGGTTCCGAAGAGCTGCAAGGCTACGATGCAAAGTCTGTCGTCATCGTCAAGCATCGAGGATGCATCAAGCCTATTCGGCAATTCTGAAGACCTGCGATGCATTGCGGGTCTTTGCGATGGGTCCAATCCATTCAGCAGCGGCAATGCGTTGGTTCTGTTTGGGTTTGCGCCACACAGCAGAGGGGATGCATCAGTTCCGCTGCATTAACAGAGGCTGGCAGAGCACCTTAAGCTCACTTCCAAGGATCCAGGACTGAGGTGACATCACTTGGCAGGGTAGACCCTCAGATGGCAGAGTTCAGGTGCAGGTCAAGGTTGTTGGAAGCCTGTTATGTCCCTGAGGCTTCAGATCAGGAGGCCAGCCAACTAGCCCTTGGAGTCACTCTAGGCTAGGGTTCAAGAGATGCTGGTCAGTTCTTCTCACCCAGGCAAGGGTCAGCAGGCCATCACGGCAGGGCAGGAGTTCCTTCAGAGCAGCAGCTCAGCACAGTTGCAGTCCTGGTAGCAGCACAGAAGTGCAGTCCTTCTTCCTGGTAGGGTATCCACAGGTCCAGAGTGTACTGAAGAGTTGGTGTCCTCTTTTTATACCCTGTTGCCTTGGCTCTAGAAGGTGGGAAAAGCTTCTAGACAATGGTTTTGAAGTGCATGGAATCTCCCATCTCTCCTGCCCTGTCTCCAAGCTGGCTGCAGTAGCAATTGAGGGTTGTTAGGCCCTTTGCGTGAATGCAGAGCCCCTGGCTGTTCAGGTGGGCGTAGGGCTGTGCTCCCCTCTGCCCCCATCCTGTTAGCAGATGGCCCATCCAGGCACACCTAATCCCTCTATTGTGTCACTGTCTGGGAGGAATTCACAAAGTCTAACTGTCAGGTACACCCAGTCATGTTACCCAAGACAGCCTACATGCACAAAAGGGCTAAGGGCAAGAAAATGGCAACTTTCTAAAAGTGGCATTTTCAAAATTGTAACTTAAAATCCGACTTCACCATAAGTTGGGTTTTAAATACCAATTCCAGGGACACCAAGCATGAAATAGTAACCTAGCCCCATTTGGAAATTACACTTATGTACTGTAATAAAGTAACTCCAATGTTATCCTATGGGAGAGGTAGGCAACATAGTAGATACAATGAATTTGTGAGTTTTTCACTACCAGAACAAGTACAACTTAAAAGTACATGCCCAACTTTTTAATTACAAATCACCCTGCCCTATGGGCAACCTAGGGACTACCTTAGGGGTGACCTATATGCAATAAAAGGGGAGTTTAAGGCTTGGCAAGAGGGCTAAATGCCAAGTTAACATAGCAGTTTAAAACTGCATTCAGACTGCAATGACAGGCCTAGGACATGTTTTACATTGCTACTTAAGTTGGTGGCACAATAGGTGCTCCAGGCCCATTGATAGCACTTAATTTGCAGGCCCTGGGTATATGGTATACCACTCTACAAAGGACTTATAAGTAAATTAATTACATCATTTAGACACTAGCCAATTTAACATGCTTTTGGGGAGTGAGCACAAGCACTTTAGCACTGGATAGCAGTAGTAAAGTGCAAAGAGTCCTAAGGCCAATAGAAATAAGTTCACCAAAATGCAGATGTTAAGGCAAAAAGTTTGGGGGAAGACGACACTAAGGCTGACAGGTCTAACAGTATGTCACACAATAGTATATAGCCTCAGAACGCCTTCCGGGGGTTAGTTACTGAAAAGATAAAACAAGACAAATTAAAAAAATAAAATAACTCAAATATAATAGAACTAATTAAAATAACAATGTACTCCTACAATAAATGTAAGATTTGAAACAATGGAGGCTAAGCATAGGGCCAGGCTCTGCAAGGAACATAACAAATAAAATGTGGTATAATGACATGGTAAAATGGATTTCACACAGACAGACAAATAACAGATTGCCATTGCTGCTGTCTGAATATCTGTAAGCCCAATCTGATCAGACAAGGGAAGGACATCTTGAACAGAAAGGGTAATTCAGATAGAAACACTAGTGGGTGACTTACAGGAATGAACAAGACAGAAAATCAAGATTTTCCTTTGCTAAAACATAAGAATTTATTAAAGTGCCTGTAATTCTTTCTTTCTTTCTTTCTTTCTTTCTTTCTTTCTTTCTTTCTTTCTTTCTTTCTTTCTGTTTTAGTTTAAACCATAAAAGATACACAAAGTAATCGCATTACAATTTTTAAAAAGTACGGTCAGATACATTTACCCAAAAAGGCTCCACTTTTAGCAATTTTCGAAAGCAGGTAAACTCATTATCAAATAAAAATGATGACGGATCATCCATTGTACTAATTTAAAATATATAAATATAGATAAATACATTAAAACTGGGCATGATTAGTATCTAAAAACATTTGAAGAATAACATAAATCAATCAATTGACCCTATTGTAACCGAGCACTATAAGTAACTATCTATACTTCCTATCAGTAAAGTTTCCCAAAGGGGATCTATTCTGACAGAGTGCTAATGCCTTTTAGGATGCAATAAGGTACAAATATCTATACATTCATTCCTTTAATATAACTTCCAGGTTGATGTTCCATAACAAAAAGTGCAAATATTTTTAGTGCAATAAAACAACTAGCAATTTGACCTTTATAGTCTGTCAGTTTTTTAAAGTGCAAGTGCATTACTATATAAAGGCATATTTTCAGATACACATATACGCAATCATTTAAAATCATTTAAAATTTCAAGCCTACTTTTGCTCTTATTATGCCAACATTAAACAAATACCTACTAACACTGAAAACAATGTTTTGGGAACCATCAGTTTTCAATATCCTTTCTGCCTCCCGACAAGCCCTAATACCCATGTTTCTACATATAGGTTTGATCCATTTCTTCCTAGGTTTGTCGTAAACGGGGCAGAAGAATAATATATGTAAATCGTCTTCCAAAGTGTCAGGTTGGCATAATGCGCAGCACTCACTGTTCTCCTCCCCAGAGTTACTGGCCCATTTAGATGTATTAAAGTTTGATTGTAGAATACCATATCGGAATTTCAAGTATAATGATTTTGCTAACTGTGGCTGCACTTTATCCAAGAATAACTCGAAGCTCGCTATTGGTTTCATTAATAAAAATTGGGTGGTTAGTGTGCCAATTTTAGAATTGTGGGACACACTATTTTGAAAATAAGTCCAAAAAGTGGACTTTAGTAGTTTCTTAGATGCCAGTATCAAGTTTGATGGTTCATCCCAAAAGTGTTGCAACCCCAATTTGCCGAACCAATGGAAAACATGCTTAAACCACTGGAGATTCATACTATGATCAAACTTTAATATTTCCTTTAAGCCATCTTTGTAATGTGCAAGTTCTGGTATGGACCACAATCGCACCCAAAGCAATAGTGGTCTCAGTATGGCTTGGTGATCTATACGTTTAATGTTTCGGTCCATAACAATGGGGATTAAAGGTGTACGCACTGGAAGGCACAGTAATTTTCTAAAAAACTTATTTTCCCCTGCCGCAAAGGTATCCTTACTTGATGGTCCCCATAATTCTGCCCCATACAGGGTTGCTGATTGTACCTCATATTTAAAAACCTCCAGAGCCGGGGACACTGCTCTGAAGTACTACTCCCATGTCTTTTAACTATCGGTAGGGAGTTTTGAAGCAAGACAGCCTTACTTTTCTCCAATTGCGGTTTCCAGGTCATTTTAGTATCTAAAGTTATACCTAAATAATTAAAATTATGCACATATTCCAACTTTTGGCTTTTGACCAAAAGATTCTTTTTAAAAGATCTATGTGGGTTTATTGCCAGATATTTGGTTTTGCTAGGATTAATTTCTAGGCCCTTGATATCGCAGTATGCACAAAAGGTATTTAATAAACATTGTAGACCCTTTGGAGTTTGAGATATTAGTATAGTATCATCTGCGAATAAAAGAGCTGGTACTGGCCCCCCTCCTAGCCTTGGTGAATCGTGTGCGCAACCCATTAGATATTCTGGGATATCATTCACATATAACGAAAATAGGGTGGGAGCCAGCACACATCCTTGCCTCACACCTCTTTTTACATGTAACTCATTAATTAATTAATTTACAATTTAGGTAATTGATGTTTTCATATGAAACCTTGTTATCAGATAAGTATTAAAGCATTTACACAGAACAGATTACATGAGGTTGTCAAGAAACCCCATGAAACAAGAGGAGGTAGAGTTGCTGCGGGGGGAAAGGGATGGTAAAATGGAATAGGTTGAGGTCAACAACATTGGCCAACACATTAAACAGCTGAATATAAGCCTTATAGTCTCTCCAAGTATGAAAGTAGGAAAACATGTAAGGGTGGCTTTAAGGGTGGTGTTCTGTGTGGGCCACTGAGAAGCTTGTTTAATCATTGCAGAGATAAGATTTGAAGAGGTAAGTCTTGAGGCCTTTTCTGAAAGATAGGATGTCATGGCTGTATCTTAGGTCTAGAGGTAAGGAGTTCCAAAAACTGGATGCTGCTCTGCTCTAGAAAAGGATTGCTTCAGTGCTAAAACAGAGATGAATTTATGTGATTCTAAAGTTAAGGATAGTCTTATTCCTCCAGATAGCATGAGGATTTTAGATAAGTATGTAGGTCATGCTTTGAAGGTGATAAAGCCTAACGATTTATGCCTCAAGAAGTAGCCAGTGGAGGTCTCTCAGAATCAGGGATATGTGGCTGAATCTTTTCAGTGTAATGGAAGACGGCTTTGAGAGGAGCCAATTTTGATGTGCGATTTCCTGTTGGATAGCATTGTCAATGTGAATTCTTGAGTTGATCAAGGAGAAGGCTTCTAAGCTTAGCTGGTCATAGGAGAGACAATATTTGACTCTGTAAAGCTGGTGGAAGTAAAAGGTTGCAGATTGTGTTTTTTGTTCATTTGTGCTGACAAAACAGTGTGGCTTTAGCATAAAACAAGAGAGATTTGCCTATGTTGCGCTGAGCTGGGTTGAATGCCAATAAGGATTTTACAGTAAGTAGAGTAGGATCAATTTTGAAGGAGGATTTGCAGTAGATTAGTAGGAATTTCATTTTTGATGGGTTAAATTTCAGACAGCATGAGTCCATCCATCCCTGAATTATTTGCATTTCATATATTAGGGTGTGTAAATCTTGCACCAATGATGATTTCAAATATAACTATGTCGTCACTGTACAGGTGAAGTTTTATGTTAGTATTAATTCGAACAGCACAAGTGGTTCAATGTACACAGTGCATAAAATTGGGGAGAGAGTGTAGCCTTGCAGGATGTTGCAGGTAATCTTTCCCATTTCTGAGGTGTAATTACCCCATTTTATGAGCTGGGACCTGCCCATAAGAAAGGAGTGGAACCAGCTTTGCACTCTCCCTCTGAAACCCATTCTAAGTTCCAGGGTCTTGATGAGGAGATCATGGCCCACAGTTTCAAAGGCACCTAATAGGTTGAAGAGAACCAGAAAGTAGACTTCCCCTCCATTGAGGATGCAGGACAAGTCGTCTAGTATTTTCATAGTGGCAGTTTCGGTGCTGTAGCCTTCCCTAAAGGCGAATGGAAATTGGAAAGTAAGCCATTGTTGATAATGTTGTTTGTTTAGTTGAAGAACAACACATTTTTCAATGGCTTTTCTTAACCAGGGGACGTTGCAGACAGGTCTGAAATTTTCGAGATTTTCAGGGTCGTCATTTAGTTTCTTGGGTATTTGTGATAACTGTCCCAGTTTTAGATTGTTGGGTAACAGACCTTGTGACACAGTTGTGTTAATTCTCATGAGACATATTGAAGTGAGATTGCTTAAGTTCTTTTGTTTGTCTTAGCTGGTATTACATCTCTCTGAAGAATGGGGTGGATCGCATTTCTTTTATTATTTTAGAGAGATCTTCTGTTTTGAGCTGCTGGAATGGTTTCTATGGATTGGTTGTTTTGTGGTTTGAAGATAGGTAGTGAAGAAAGTTAATTGGCAATGTCTGCTTTTAGTTGGGCAAATTGGTTCAGGAAATGAAAGACAGCTGCTACACTTTGATGTGGAGTGAGTGGAACTTTCTCTTTTCTTGTGATTCATGTTCTCTCTGATGACACTGAATGTGGTTTGCAGGGGGTTCCAAGATTTGATTCTGAAGAAAATCTTTTTTTTTTCAGTTTCTTATTTCTATTTTGAACAGTGTCTGGATCTCTTTGGATATAGAACTTTTGGACTTGTCTTCTAAATTCAAGCTTTTTTGATTTCTTTTTTGCTCTCATGCAAGGCTTCATTGAACAATGGTTTGCTTTGAGTGTGTTTCTGCTCTTTTAGTTTTGCTGGGTCTGTATAGTTGACAAATTCATCAATAATTTTCGTGTATTGGGCTCAGATGGACAGCTGTATTAATCTTGCTGAGCATAGGTAGCAGATGTTTTTCAGGGACTCAGCAGTGATAAATTTACAGTTCTTGACCAATGTTTTGATTCCGGGAAATTTCTTATGTGTAAGATTTGTTAATGGGAAGCTGAACTGTAGTGACGAATTATCAGTCCAATTTACTTCAGCACAGGGGCAGCAAATGTAAGCTTTGATGGATGTGAAGGAGAGGTCTAGTATTTTTCCTCTATTGTAAGTCAGTATTGTGGATCTTTGAAGTCGTGCAGACTCACAATTGTAGTGTCTTGTGAGTTAGAGATGAAGGGACCCTTTGGACCCTTACGGAATCTGTAGAACAGTGATATAAGTGCTTGGGTGTGGGGATAGAATTCATGCTGTAGAATGTTCAGTTAATGGTTACACACGAGGAATAAAGACATGTAATACCAAGCTCCATGTGTGGCATGATCATTTGTATGAACCCAGGCTGGGGAGGGCGCTACAACTGGCGATGAGACAGGGGATTACATAAACCCCACAACCCGAAGAACTGAGAGTCCTCTCCTTGAGAGTTTACCATGGTCCAGTAAACTGCTTGTGTGTGCCACGTGTGCCTCAGTCGAAGTGAAAATCGATGGTTGGCATATGTGGAGTCCAAGCGCAGCTCCAGCCAGTGCAAGGCCTGTGAAGAAAGTGAAGGCCTTACAGAAAATGTGCTTGTTGCTGGCTAGAAGCTTGCAAGTAAAGTCGAGGCAAGAGACACTGCGCAACAGCATAGCATAGAGTCGTCATTCATACAGTACGACAACGCTAATGGCAGCGAGAACCAGGTACAGAGAAGCTCCAAAGGCAGTGATCGCCGAGTGCTAGGAAGTGATAAAAGCGGAAAACCTTTCTAACATACGCTAAAGGCAGTAGAAACCAGGTACAATGCAAAGAATTGAGAAGGGTGAAGAACCCGTGCAAGAAACAAAGCCGCCACTCACCTCCAAAGAAGACAGCACCCCACAACCAGACAGTGGGTGCAGGGACCCAAATGTTAGCACACGGCTAATGCTTGATGAAGGTGCAGGTCCAAGCGGGCAGCAGATGCTGCCGGAGCAAGCTCTGCTCCCGACAGCAGAAGGTTCCACAGGTTATGATGCTGTTGCATTCCTAAAACCACTGCCTCCCTTCGATACTGCCAGAAAGCAGAATGTTGGCAACAGATGGACTGCCTGGATTGAATCCTTTGACGATTTAATTGATGCATTAGAAGAAACAAATGACAAAAAGATCATTAAATATCCAAAGAATTTGGTGGGTGAAGGAGTAAAAGAAGTGATAACGAAAATACCACACAGTGGTGAAGTGACGTTCTGTCAAATCAAAGAGACGTTAAACACCAAGTTCAATGCAATGGCAAATGTCGACTATGAAAGGTACATTTTCAGTCAGGAAAGGCAGATAGCCGGTGAAACAATAGATGAATTTGTAGAAAGACATGATTCACTCCTCAAGCATTTGAAGTTTAATGAATTCAACAATTAAGAGGCTATTCATCTCAGAGTAATAGATGGTTCTCCCGCCAATTCCTTCAGATGATGAATGCTGAAAGTGACACTCAGCTTGGAGCGAGTACTCATGGTTGTTCCAGCAAGAGAGAGAGCTGACAGACAAGCCACTAACATGGAAGTCGGAACTGCCCAAAATAAATTAGCGCTGAGTGTGAAAAGTAAGTTGAAACACCAGGGAGAAGACCACAAAGTAATGTCTCTGAAGAAAAAGAATTTGTGTTTTCCTTTCCCCATGAATGTAAATGTTCCCCCATTGGACAGATATGCAAGGGCTGCGGGAAAGAGAACCATTTTGCAATAGTTTGCAAAGCAAGGGAAAGATCAAGTGTGTTACGTCAAGGAAATAAAATGAAGGCAAGGTCAAGTGCGTCACGTTGAGAAAACAAAATGCAAGAAAGTACCAGATATGTTCCAACCACACCCACAAGGTCAAGCGACAACATCAGCTGAGGCAAGCAGAAACTGAACGATATTGATTGTTGTCAAATTCCTCTTGTAAAAGTTTGCCATTGTCAAGCGATAGTGGGGACTATGGGTGTACAATGTCAATGTTGACCACTGGACGACGTAAGCATGTAGGATTAGCTTCTTGCAAGAAAGAATGCCAGTTGAGGCTAGATCGAAAAATGAAAGTGCAAAATTAATTTGCACAATGTCCCAAAATCACACTGAAAGTGAATGGGTGCTTCATCCCTTTTATCATCGACAGTGGCACGTATATAAACATTATGTCAGTGGAAAAGTAGAATGAACTGTCTCCAGTCCCCCATTTAACCCTGTCGAAAACCAAAGTGTATATATGGGCTACTTCAATGCCACTGCAAAGTCAAGGTTCATTTGTAGCTACTGTGAAGCATAAAAAGATGAAAGTAAAAGCACCAATTCACGTCCTGCCAGGCACTTCATCGATTTCTGTGAAATACAATGTCAATGCCTATCATGAGATAGTGAATAAGTTTCCTTCTTTGTATAATGGTCTAGGAAGACTTAAGACAATGAAAATGCAACTTCACACAAATGACGACATCCATCCTGTTGGTCAATGACATCATGGAATTGTGTTTCATTTACACGAGACTGTAGAGAAAGAAATTGAGATATTATTAAGATGCGAAATCCTCGAGTGAAGCCATGGCTATAACCCATAGTGGTAGTGCCCAAAAAGGACAGTGGAGGTGAACTAGGCAACTGAAGGAGAATGGCATCCAGATTCGCACATTGCTCCCATGATTACGCAGCTGAATGGAGATTAAGTCTTTTCCCACCTAGATTTGAACAAAGGGTATCACCAACGTGAACTGGAAAAAAATTGCAGGTACATTACTACCTTTTTGACTCATGTTGGGTTGTTTAGATATTAGAGGCTAGTTTTCGGAGTGTCATCAGCTGCAGCACACTTTCAGGATGTCATTCGTCGCATAAAACAGCCCATCACAAATGTTTTCATTTACAGTGATGACATACTAATTTTGGGACCACACCAAAGGAACATGATAAAGCCCTTACACAAGTGTCTCGTATACTTGCTGATGCTGGTCTCACTTTAAATGCAGACAAGTGAGAGTTTCATAAAAAAAAGCTCAAGATTTTCAATCATACCTTTTCTGATAGGCGAATGACTTTAGATCCAAATAAAGTACAGGCCTTATTATCCCATTCTTTCCCACAAAATGCAACTATTCTGCAATCCATCCTTGGTATGTCGAATTACTGTTCAAGGTATATACGTGACTTTGCCACTGTGGGTGTTCCATTGAGAGATTTAACTAAACGAAATGTTCCATTTCGATGGTCACATGATTGTAAATAAAGCTTCAAGAAAATCAACCATGCAATCGAGAACGCCACTGAAATGGCATACTTTGATCTGAAATTGCAGACGGAGATTGTTGTTGATTCGAGCCCAGTGTGGTTGGGTGCCATTCTTGCCCAGCACACTGGACATCTCAATGCCCCAAGACACATTGTGGCTTATGCTAGAAGGAGTTTTCCATTGATGGAACGTGCCTAGTCACAACCTGAAAAAGAAACCCTCGCTGTGGTGTGGGCTTGTGAACATTTTCATGTGTTCCTGTATGGGAAGCATTTCACGGTTGTCACCTACCATCAAGCATTGCTCACCATTTTCGGCAATCCAAAAGCAAAGATGCCCCCTCGAATTGAGAGATGGGGGTTGTGACTGCAGGAGTATGATTATACAATTGTGCAGCATCAGGGAAAAGATCAAAATGCTGCTGACTACTTTTCACATATACCAATTCCGTGTCATGGTATCACTTCTAAAGCAGCTGATGCTTATGCTAACTTCATAGTGAAATCCAGTACACCTGCTGCCACATCATTAGAACAAATCATTGCTGTCTCAAGCACTGACAGAGATTTGCAAATCCTAAAAGACATTAATACCATTCAGTCTTGGAGAAAGCATGTTTGACCTCTTCATGATGACCTAGAATAGCAGAAATTTAGAAATGTGCAGAAATAACTTTCAGTTACGCCAGAAGGCATTATATTACGAGGCTCGAGAATTGTCATACCTGAGAGTCTGAGGCAAGGAGTCAGTGAACTGGAACATGAGGGACATAGTGGAATTGTTGGCACTGAACGAGCTCTACTCGACCGAGTGTGGTTCCCTCATCTTGATGAGAGTTGAAAAATAATTTAGGGCCTGCCATTTGTTCAACTGTAAGTCATTCAAAACTACCCTGCATCCACAAAACATGTCTGAAATCCCAAAGCATGCATGGGAGAAAATTGCAATTGATTTCTTTGGACCCCTTGAGAATGGACATCTTCTACTAGTCATTGTAGATGAATACTCCTGTTTCCCCTTGTGGAAGATCTGTCATCAACTACTCATGACAGTTCATTGCAAGATTAGAAAGTATTTTTGCAACATGGGGTGTTTCTTCGATGTTGAAATCTGACAATGGTCCGCCTTTCAGTAGTCAAGAATTTAAAGATTTTCTCACTCATCTGAATGCCAAGCATCAGAAAAGCACACCTTTCTGGCCACAGGTGAATGGTGTTGTCGAAACATTTATTAGTACCCTCAAGAAGACCGTTCAGCGTGCTGCGCTGGAAAATCTTGAACTCAAATCCGTTCTTCGGTCTACAAGTGATGTATGCAGGTCAACTGCCCATTCTGCCGCGGGTGAAAGCCCTGCCATCTTAATGTGTGGGAGAGCCATAGGACTCAAAGTGCCACAATGGACCTTTGAAAGACCTATTGACATTGATAAGCTTTGCATTACTGATCCTTCTTACAAACAAAAAATGAAGACCTATGCTGATAAACGTCACTGTGCTTGGAGCACTGTGTTCAAGAGAGGTGACCAAGTCATTGTCATGCAGAAACAGAAACGTAAGTCTGATGCTCCTTTTGATGCTGACACACTGAGGGTTGTAACCAGTAAAGGACACCTGGTGACTGCTCACCATCCTGGAAAGTCCATTACGTGAGCTTCTTCCCATTTCAAACATCTGCCTCGACCTTCACCTGATCCAGATGTCAGAAGTGAGACATACCCACCTGAGAATCCAGAGAGCACAAAGACTGTACCAGTGTCTTTGTCACCAGTGCCAGTCATGGACACTACTCCTGTATCTCCGCAGCCTCACATGACAAGATCCGGGCGATTGATTCGAGCACGAAAACAACTTATTGAAAAGTTGCGATGGACATATGTATTATTTGTGCTTTTCATTTAACTAAAGGGGAGTTGTAGTGTATTGTGAGTTCGAGATGACGGGACCCTTTTGGTCCCTGACGGACTCCGCAGAACGGTGATGTAAGTGCTTGGGTGTGGGGATAGAATTCATGCTGCAGAATGTTCAGTTAACGGTTATACACCAAGAAATAAAGATGTATAATGCCAAGCTCCTTGTGAGCCATGATCATTTGAAGTCTCTCCATGTAGATTTTATTTGGGGATGGCCTCTGATTGAGAGTAACATATTCAGAGAAGTGTTCCATAATGTTATTGAAGGGTTTTGGTGGTCAATGGATTATATGGCGGTAGATAGGTGAGGAAGAATTTGCAACCATTTTCCTGCATTCTAATGAGGTTTAGGGGGTTGTATATGAGTTTTAGCAGGAGAGAGATTCCCTGAACATTATTGCCACTCCTCTCCTAATTTTACCTTGCCTGTCTGATCTTAGGATTGAGCATTCTGGTGGGAGTCCATGATGTTTCTGGAGAACTCAGTTAGCCATGTTTCTGTCATGCAGAAAAGATTTGTGTCTTTTTGTTCTATCATCTCAGCAATTCGTTGGTTGCGAGCATGTTGAGTAAAGAGCCAGAAACAAAGAGCATATGTGCTAGATTTGGTGCTTTTCATGTGAACAGATCATTTTTTCTAGGTTAGTGAGGTTGACTCTTCTTCCGGTGAGTGGCTTGTGGAGTGAGCCATTGTGTATATTTGAAATTCCTTTGGGCTGGGTTTGAAAGCACCTGGTAAATTCAGGTGATGGAAGAAGCTATTGGCTGGGAGCGATCAGTGGCAGTTGTTTTTTGTGGTGAGAACTTGAGCATGTGAGTGAACGGATAGTTAAAGTAAGCTAAAGTAGAAAGGGATTGGACCCTATGAATGGTGATGTAGAGGAGGTGTAGAAAATGCTGATGGGGTGTTTTAAATTTAGCAAAGTTACCTTTGGCACAACATGTGGTGTCAGGGATGGTGATTCATAAAGTTGAGCTGTTTTTCTGGAGTTCATAAAGGTGTGCTGTCTGGGCAGAATAAATCAGTAAGTGGTGATTCAAGAACATAAAAAGTGAAGAGTATCAGAGCCAGGGTCAGAGATTGTAAGAGTAGAATTATGTGGGTGGATGTAGAAAAGTAAGAAAGTCAGTCTAGGGAGGATAACAGCATATACATTCAGTGTATGTAAGTATAAAGCATGATGGAGTGGGGTACGCATCCCAGAAACATAAAAGCTTGGTGAGAGTAGATTATAGTCCCTTATTTTCCAAACCAGGGGGAGGAATGAGAGCTAAGTAGTAGTGTAATATAGAAAATAATGTATAGCCCAAAGAGTACTGTAGTAAATTACATTAATGGCTTTGTTTATTAGATAAAATATTTTGAAGGGGAACAAAAACTGAAAAAATATTGAACAATAAAAAAGCACATAGATATGTAAATTTATGACATGTTTCAAGACTGGTGACTTAAGATGTACACAAGAAATATACGCATATTAAAAACTAATTGAAATAACATAGGCTTTCTACTGAATTAATGAAGAAGCCACACTCTTACATAAAAAGGCCTACCTTGGATGGAATAAAACTTGATTTTAAGATGCTTAAAATAGTGCTCTTGAGAAAGGTGAATTAGAATGCAACAAGCAAAGCCTTGTAGCCAAGGTAAGAGTAACTGGTAGCGGCTGCAGTGATATTGAGGAAGAACTATGTGCTTGATTGTGAGTTTGAGAGATGGTACTCTGTCCGTCAGTGAGGCAGAGGGCATTACCCACGCCATCCGGACGGACTACAGTCCATCAATTTGAGATAAGACTGGAGGCCCAGCAGTCAAAGCTGTACATAGAATGGAACTGTCGTCATGGGGGTTGCTTTTAATGTACAAAGCATATGGTGGACAGCTGCCATAGGTTTTGATGTCTGCTCACCAAACGTTTTAATTTTTTTTAGTTTTTCAGAAACAAAGCCCCAGAGTGCGGGGGTGTCATTATTTGTTTTCTGTCTCTCACCGCCAGGAGATTCCTGGTCGCGACAGACAGAAAAAAATACATTACACCGTCCACCTTGAACAAGGTGTCCTGCCTCTGAGGGCTATCACTCCTTCAGGCCATCGGAGGACGTATTCCATCAACAGAGGCAACGGAATTCTTAAGGTTCACATTTTTGTAAATGAGAAAGGCAGACTGAGTATTTGGCGGGCCGGGTACTCCTTTGCAATTATGATGGAGTACCCTGTCCACCAAACTCGAAACTGGGCCCTGAGTCATTGAAAGGGACACATGCCATTTATAAAAAAATGAATTGAAATAGAAATAACTGGGGGAAGTATTGTTTCCACAAAGGCAATAGAGTATTGCTAATTAATAAAAGACTGCTATTATTTTTGTGCTTTAGTGGTTTGGATGGCTCTGGTTAATGATACTTATACAAAGATTATTGTGATCATTTTCAAAATGTCGAAATATGGATGGTGTGTTCCCTTACAGATATGAAAACCAATTCTTCGATAAAACATAGGGGCTGATTACGATGGCGGACGGACTTCCGTCCGTCCGCCATCGTGCCGGGGCTTGGGACCGTCCGCCAGTAATGCGGTGGTCCCGCCATTGAGATTATGATGCGACCGCCACCGTGACGGTCGCATCGTGTATCTCTGACATTGTGGCCGGTGCTGCTGACTGCAGCACCCGCAGCAATGTCAGAAATGCACTGTATGGATTTCCCTGCACTACGTGGAAGGCACCACACAGTGCCTGCCACCTGGTGCAGGGAAATGTAGGGGGGTACCATAGGTACCCCCCAGTGCACACCCACCTCCCCCAACACAAGGGGAGCCCCTATGGGCCCCCAAATGCAAACCCCACCAGCCTGTGAATGGTGGTTACACCGCCATACACTGGCTGTTGGGGAGGCAGCATCATAATATGGCGGACAGTGCCTGCTAGGCACTGCCACCATATTGTTGATGCAGGGTGGGTCGGCCAGGCAATCGTAACGATTGCCTGCGTGGACCCGTGTCGGACGGACTTTGCGTCCGCCAGCACACCGCCCGCCACTGTAATTTGGCGAGCGGAGAAGTGCCTCACGATGGCGGTGAAACCGCCACCGGCAGGCTGACGGTGGTGGTTTCACCGCCATCGTAATGACCCCCATAGTTTGGAATCAGTTGTGACACACTCAGCAGTGTTGCCATGATTAAAGCCCATGGTTAGAGCCTTAAAAATTAATGAAGACAGAAAATACATCCTCAAGATACATGTTATTATTTGAGCCTTGCTATCCCTTCTACAGCCGAACCCATTATAAATAGTTCAACATTCTTACATGTCCTCCTGGGAAGGGTACCCAATGTAATACGTGCAGAATACCAAAGACTAGCACACCTTTATAGGGACCAGATAGTGAGTATGTCAACCTGCCCTATGCAACTGAAGTAAGTTGCCTTTTTGTGACTTATTGACGAAGGAGCTTTTCACGAGTTTGGCAGTCAAGGATAACTGCTGTAATTGGTTGTTCACTCACCGAGCCCAACTTGCGAGCTCCCTGCCCCCTTCAGATGGGGAGCCACAGGCTTGCTCTGTTAGAGCTTCACCTGGTTTTGCCCGTAGAAACTCTTAAACTAAAAGCCTGTCCACCACTGGGCCACCGGGTGTTAGTGCTGATTGCCCCACCTATTTAGGATGGGTGACTATCACTACATCTCCTTGACAGGGGCGGACATGTGGGCAGCCAAATCAAATAAAGGCCAAAGTGCAGAAGGAAAAAGCCATGAGCACGAGGGTTATTGATTGTTTCTTTAAAAAAAACATAAGGTCCTAGGGAAGAATCTCTCTCTGGAGAAAACCTGTTTCCCTAGTTTCCTATGAAATTTGGGAGTGCCCTTTCCCCTTTCTTCACTGAATAAGCACCCACTCCAGCTCTTGGATGTTTTGCATGACTTGGTTCATGTATGTTTTCCAAATTGTGAAACTATTTACAAAATGGTTTGTGACCACTCAAAAGCATGTGGGTGTGCCAGCGTTTACTAGTGGATTGTACACAGCCTACTCTGTCTGCAATTGTTTATTAATCTCAGTTCATGGTATCTGCGAGTGCATATTATATTTTATGTATGGTTCTGCAAAAATGGCTTCAAAGTAGATTTCTTGGAGATTACAGTGTAAAACCTATTTGTCTAAACGACAAAATACAATATTACTGACCCAAATACGTTATTTGTAATCTTGAATTATTTTCAGTTCTCCTCATCTCATTTCTCTCTTTATGAAGATGAGTCTTTCCTACAATCGGGCCACTCACATGCCGTAATAAAAGAAACAAATCACCATGATTAACTCGCTGTGTTTTTTGGGGAGAAATATTTTTATGGAGTGTTCATGAGAAAATTAATCTTCACCATATAATCAGTATCATTTTTTAAACACATAAGCATAATTTATCTGGTGTTATACAGCACATCACATTTAATTCCTAGACTTCCAGGCCTGGCTGGAAGTAAAAAGACGACACAAAAAAGAGAGTCACAATTGAACTTTCAACGTAAAATTCAAAGAGAAATAATTAATAATAGGTCCCAGCCTGCACATCACCAGAAATTAGATATGTTATGCCTTGAATCCAAACATCCATCAATGCAACCCTTAGCTTAGTCATGCAGACAAGTTAGATATTTAATACGGTCCCCATACATCCAGTGCTTTATTCGTCAGGGGGCCATTGTAGCTTGCACCACCCATTGCCCCTGCTAGCGCTGCCAATGACACTACCAACACAACTACTAAACATCACATTCCTACAAGTGTGACAATTCAAACTATTCCAGACCCCCAAAGTTATAAGAATTGCTTAGGTGGCATGTATTAGTCATTTATAATGTAAATTTAATTAATAAACAACTGTTTGTGTGCTCATCAAGTATACAAACAGCACCACTATGTGGCAGACTGTCTTAAGTGCCTGTGTTGGCAATTAAGTGTTGGTGCCCTGCACTGGAAACTACTGGCTCAAATTAAGCACTGCAAACATCCTTGAACAGTTGCAATTGGTGATTTAGAAAACTATTTAACAAACTTTCACACAGCGCATCGCAGCAAGCCACCTTGCTGCGCTACATGAAAGGGCAGGAAGGTGTCGTCTTTAACATGATATTTCACATTCCTGTCCTTTCCTTGCGCTGGCGCACAAACTGCAGCCTAGAACCAAAGCTGGCCCTCTTGCACCGTGATGCAAGGGTGCATGAATCTTCTGAGGTATTTTCCTCTTTCTATGTGTGCTGCAAAATGCAGCATACATAGAAAGAGGAAAAAACGAGGAGAAATTAAGATATTTCTCCTCGTTATTCCTCACTTGGGTGGGGGGTAGCATTTTGACACATTCCCAGGTCTACCACTAATGGTAAATCTGGGAATGCGCAAAAATCCATGGGTGGATGCATGGGAACACCCACAGCGTTGCATTACTCTAGATTTATCAAACCATGCAAGGTGGCCTTAAGTGGCTTGATAAATCTTACTTAGAAGTTGCGCCGCCCTTGCGCCCCATTGAGGGGTGCAAGAGTGACGCAACTGCTTGGCAAACCTGCCTCTAGGTTAATAGATCAGTCTTTCACGGGTGGCCATTGACACTAAGCTTTTGCCCACTCCTCAAAAGTTGGAGGCAGTCTGGATTTTCAACACCAGAGCACAAACATTTTAGCAACTGCTAGAACTGAGTCTAACCACTTTTATTGTGATTGGTAATTCTATTTATCTATTGGGTCTTGTGCAGGCTTGGAAGTTCCAATGTTGGAGTGATCTGCAGTTTACTTGTAATCTTGAGCTGCCGTCTGATGTAGTCCCAGTAGGTTCTCAGCATCAGACATTTTCATAAAATGTGCATCGAGTCACCCCCGCGAGCATATCTCCAGTAATTCGCAGTGGGTGCTACTTAGGTTCCTTGTAATGTAAGTGTTGATTAGTGCCAGTCTTGTTCAATTTGAAAATCTCTGAATTTCAATTGGACTTCACGAAGACCTCTGTCACAGTTGTTCAGCAGTTCAGGCCATTCCTCGCCCATATATTGTTTTTGCATAATAGGTTGCCATTTATCCAAAAGGAACCTCTAGAGTGGAGTTCCCCTATGAAAGTCTCATATAGGGCATAAAGGACTAGTTTCCTGCAACCCCTTCGTCTCTGCATGTATGTATGCAAGGTGAATGCTGATAAATTAAATGGCTATTTACTCAGTTGTTTAATCAAACAATGCCTAAATGTAGGCACTGACAGAGTTGGCTGGGTTTTAACAGAAATTCAACAAAGGTCTGCGAAAGATTTCCATGAGTTCTCCAAAAGCACATGTTGAATGCTCAAACTGCTCTTCTCAGTCCACTGCGGCCCGCTCAATGTTTGACCGTCAATAAGCAAAGCCTCAGTATGTTCGATGGGCGCTTTCAAATTCAAAAAGCCATCTTGTGCCAAGGATCTATGACATTTGGACCATAAGTTTCTAGTGTTCCATTAATAGGGTTCTCCTTGCTACCCCCTACAGTTTGACATTTATTATTTACCTATGGGCCTTTGGCACATCCCTCTCAATGGCTTTCTGAAATGACACAATAATGGGTTTGCAGATGTGAATTGAAGTGGCACACCACGTGAGATTAAAGTTGTGCTGCATGATTCGGCTCGGTTGACACAATCACTCAGATGAGGTTTTAGCACAGAGTTTCAACATGAGTAGACTTTTTTTTTTCCATGCCAGATGTGTTGTTTGATTTCCTGGTCAATGTCACAGAAGAGGAAATAGGGTGCTGCAATCAGTAACATACTTATTATGTAATCCAAGCAGGGGGTTATTATCCTGTTTATCATCTACGTTCTGCCCCTCAGGGAAAGTTGCAATCTATGCCATTTAGTCATATCTCTGTGCACCTGAGTCACTAAAAACGTCCATATTGTCTCCCACCATTGCTTGGTGCTACCTCTAACTAGTATTCCTAAGTACTTCATTTTAGATTGTAACCAAACAAATGGCTGCCTACCAAGAGAATGAACAATGGTATGTTTGATCATTAGAAGGGCCTCACTCTTACGCCAATTTTTGTTTTGTACTTTGAGAATGAAGTAAAAGTAGAGATGATTTCCACTAAGGCTGGGATGGAGCTGCTAGGTGAGGCTAAAGTCCATAAAAAGTAATCTACGGAAAGCATCTGTTGAACTCTAATATCTTCTGGGGTAGGAATAACAATTGCAAGTGGTTCAAATGCTAACATAAAAGTAGGGGTAACATGGAACAGCCTTGCCAGGCTCCCTACAAATTATAATTGTGTCTGATAGAAAGACATTACAATTCATCACAGCTGTAGGTTTATGATATGGCTGTTTTGTCATGTTAGTGTATTTTGGTCCTACTCCCACTCTGGATATTGTGCGAAAAAGGTAGCCCCATTCCAACGTGCCAATAGCTTTATCGACATCAAGGGAAATATCCACCTTCGGAAATAATCCCTCTTAGATTTTCATAGCAAACAAAGGAGGGTACGCATGTAATTCCCCAATGAGCGACCAGTAGCAAAACCCTCTTTATATGTATGAGCAGTGCGAGCACCCATTTCAATCCATTCACTAAAACCTTAGCCAGAGTTTTTATCTCATTGTTATTTAAAGGGTTTGGTCTATAATTCTCAAAAGTCCAGAGGATATTTTCCAGGTTTAGGGATCAGGGAGATATATGTTTGTTAAAGTTAAGATGTAAACCTCGTGCACTGTGAGCTCCCTAAACACCTTCTCCAATAGTGAAACAGACTCTTTAGCAGTTATCTTATAAATGTATGATGGGAAGCCGTCTTCACATGGTGGCTTTCAAATAGGCATTGAGATGATCACTTGCGCTATCTCTTTAACTACTACTTCTCATTCTAGCTCTTCACTGAGATCTGCTGGCAGACATGAAAGTGGGAGCTGTCCATGAGATTCTGTTCTCGAGTGGTGTCAGATGGAGCTGCTGAGGGAAATGACGTAGAGTAAACGGAGGCAAATTCCTTGAAGACATATAACCGGCAGGTGAGCAGCCTATTGTGTTTAATATATACTGTCAGAATATCCGACTGGGCCTCTCTTTGCTTCAGTTGCAGCACTAGGAGCGTTCCTCCCTTCTCTCATTTTTCTTAATCTTCTTCTACAGGAGGGATACCATTCTAGTGCAAAACCTATGCCAGTCTACGTGCACGTACCTGTGCACTGTTGTGCAAGGGTATGTGCATGTCACAAGGCTGCTTAAAGTGGGCAAGCTAAGTGGGAGAAACAAACAGTGACATGGTGCTGTTCTGCTCTCCTCTAATGCAAAGCTGCACATCAACTTTGGTTGCTGCACTGCATCAAAGGTAAGTAAATCTGGTCTCTTGTTCTGTGGGACTTGGTGTCTGTTTCCAGCACAAAAGCTCCACAGTTGCAGGTTCCAAAGGACCGGGATGAATAGGGAGAATCGAACAGAGGTGACATCCTATGGGATTACGGCATAAACTGACAATGCGCTGAGCTTTTAAATTCTACAAAAAGTTTTGGAAAACTACTATCTTCAGGTTTGGGGCTTATAATTGTGGATTGTCAGTGTTTTTTGGTATCTTATCTCTTTCTAAGTTTTGGTACCAAATCTCTGCTTCAGCCCACGGTCTCCCATGATGGGTATCCAACCTCTTGAAGCCCCGTTGGCTAAAAAAAACTCAATTTGGTCAGACTAAACAATTTCAAGAACCAGATATTTTTGTAAGTCCAAACAAAATACCATTTTCAGGCTCTCTGCCTACACCAACAGGTTGGCTTATTTTTCTGATCTTGCTCTAGTTCGAATTGTTACAACCAGATACCCAGATTTCACAGAGGTCTCTAAAGAAACATACTTGGCATCTTGGATTCCTGCTCTGATGTTACTTCATGTTGGGCTTTATTTCTAATTTATTGCTCTAAATGTTTTTTTAGTGTGAATGAATATTCATTCCATCATTGAGATCAACCCAGCTTACGACTGCACTTTTGAGTGAGCCACAGGGTCAACTGATTAGACGTCATCTGGAATCCTGTCCACAGTTTTTCTACTTTCTATTTGTTTCCATTGTTGAAAGTGTTTTTTTCTCTATCATTTGAACCTCTTTCTTGTTTCATCATTTCTGAAACATTTTTCATAATACAAAGTTCAACTGTACTCATCATTGGTGAGTGCAGTTACCTTGTTTATTCCTTTTACTATATTTGTTGCTTTTTTGGTTTGTCTCACACATTTCCAGGATGAGAATGGGAAAGAGAAGCAAACCTATTTAATGGAGTTCTAGGGGACAATCAAATATAGTTTGCACAAGTAGACAAGTAGGAAAAAGAATAAAAGTTAAAATTGCACACTCGCATCACATTTCCAAATGGCATATTGAGCTGGTGGAAAATATGCAAGCGCAAATGCTATGCATGTGGGTACTGAAAATTTTAAAAAATGATGTTGATGGCAAGATATAGTTGTGGCATCACTGTGAATCCTAGAAAACTCAGAAACATGTTCCAGATCTAGGAGTAACACTAAAGAACCGAATTTCCAACTTTTCCTACTTGGCATTTATGAATCTGGAAATCATGTTTACATATCGTCCTTATCTCTTTTTTATTACCAATTCATATAATCATATTGTCTTTGTTTACAAATTGAGTTGAAAAAAGAATGAAAATGGACTGATTCACTGAATCTAATTCTGATTTATCTGTATATTAATTTTGGCAAGTGATATCCATTTCATGTTATTTTATATTGTTTGGCAATCCTAGGTACCTGACAGAAACATGCAAAAAATTAAAGTTATTTTTGTATAAAACATTTTTCAAAAGAATTATCTATCACGATGAAGATGAAAGGCTCATTTTGAACTTAAACATTGATAACGTGTAGAGCAATAGAATATCTCCAAATAAAATCAATAGACATCCTATAGAATTGCATTCAACGTGTTATGTTACCATTGATCGAGAGTTCTTAATCATTCTGCACAGAGTTCTCTGAAGGGTATACACATCAGGTTAAAAGTATGCCCAGGTAACATGTAGAAAGTGACAAGTGAAACATGCTACATTAGCCTGAGCCTGTAATAAAACACATGTGCTTATCTGACCTGTCCACCTCCCGCCGTGAGGCTATCGCCCATGATTTTGTCGTTCAGACCTTAGTATGAAGTTCATTCGATTTCAAAGGATTGTTTCTGTTAAAGAAGCAGTTGCAAAATTTGTGAAAGCCCAAGTGAATCAGATGGTAATCTTAGCAAGCTTGTCTCATGCTTTCATCCTCCTAATAGCATATGGGATACATTTGTGTAAGATTAAACACGGTTCTCTGAGCCTTTCAGAATATTACTATACCTGATCATAGACGGTCATAGCTGCCATCATAGCTCAGTGGACCAGCACTTGTTTTCAGTGGCAGCTGTAAAAATATAAAAGTACTGAGGCGTAAAAATTGATTAAACAAAAAGAACTCACAAAATTAGCTTACTGTTTGAAACGCTGATCTCCCATTTCTCTGCGTCCTCCGTCCACGTGGGGAGCGCAGCAGTTACTGTCTCCTGTGTGGAGGCAGCTAAGAGTACTATAAACATAGCCAATCACAATACTGCTTTCATATTCTGTATTTCAACACAAAGCTTGAAAGCCATCACGATTGGCTGGGCGGGCCAACCCAGCGCTCCCTTAGAGGACAGGGGTACTGGGTCTTTGTCCCCATAGCACTCTCATACAGTACAGATTCAGAGGGCAAATGTACGCATGTTAGGTTGGCCGCATTGTAGCTAGAGATCAAGTGGACATGTGCACTTAGGCAGCAGGCAGCATATGTCACATGATGCACTGTGATAGGGCCACGCCTCCTCCCATACAATGTTGTGCGCACAGTACTGGAGCCTGTCCAGCTGCGCACTAAAGGCTATTTAGTCGTCATGGATAATACCTGCAGAGTGTAACGGGCACATTGGGGGAGGGGCACTGCCCCTAATACTCCTTAAGAGGAACCGCCCCTGCTTGATTTTCATGAAGCAGTGAATAACAAAGGTCAAGCGTCTGGCAAAACCTGTCTGATTCCAATTCATAATTGTAATACATGGTCTGTTCTCGCATCCATTTGTTTTTTTATGCAATACGTTTCAACTTCTTGACATAAAATATTAAATTTTCTGTCCCTGTAAAATATAGAAAGATTGTAATATTTTTCCACAGACAGGGCAACCTGTATTTCAACTCTACTTCCTCAGGGAAGGCAATCTTGATTCTTAGAATGATGGCCTGGTTTTGGTTTGCATCTTACTTATTCTTCTTAAATCTCTGACATGCCTAGAGTTGTATCTTGATTGTGACCTTTTGAACGTACCTATTTCTCACTGAGATTAACGGTCCAAATGTTATAGATATGTCCAAAGTTCTGCCTTCACTTCACAATAATGAGCATTTAACCAGATGCATTCAAATAATTTGTGAATCATCTTTATGGCCACCATCACTAAAGCTTATGCATTTTGTGTATTGTTTTAGAATATTTATTTCTGTCTTTAATTAGTGAGCACTTCAGTCCTGCGCTTAATTTTTAATAAACCATTTTCTTTGAAACTTTTTTGTAGCATGTATTATCTACATTGAACCCACAAGAAAAAAAGTAAATTGAAAGTAATTTCTTTGATTGCCCATTTCAAGCAAAGGTTTTATCCCACATTTCTTTGTATAAATGTATAGAATTCAAATTCTAGCTGAAATGTTTTGCGAAGTTGAAACATACAGCACTTCCTAAAATAGTGTCCTGTGGGTGAGGATCATCATTTCTGGGTAGAGCAGGATCCCAATTCCTTCCATCCAGACATTTTCTGCTCAGAAATGACTCCACATGGCCAGTACCCCTACCCAGAGTTGAGCACAATCTCAGATAACTCATAAATGGCATTTATATCATACTTTCAGAGATTTCCTTTCTGTATATCATTAGGTGGCCTAACTCACAGTAATTCCATACTTTAAGGCGTGGGAGGTAGTCTAGGATATGAAAATAGGATAGGTAGTGATGAACATAATCCAATGTGTCCACGGTTAATATTTCCACACAAAAATATAATTGTGACATGTTTACATTTTGTATTGAAAATCTTCATGTTGTCCCTAATATCATTCCGTTGTCCCTAATATCATTACGTGATTGCATAATTTTCTTAATTCATAACATCAAGAAAAGTCAATGAAATCCCAGCTTTCCTGAGCAGTTTAAAGTGATTTCTCCTTGTAGGACCCTGATCCCCACAATGCAATTGTTGGACCTGGCCCTTTCTGCAGGGTCACCCCCAAACGTTATGACTTCCTCCTCCCTTTTTTCTGACCTCGTTCTTGTTGGCTTTAGGACTCTGAACTGTGTGCCACTGATGATCAGTGCTAAAGTGAATGTGCTCTTACCTAAAATGTAATGACAAATGGTTTATCCATGATTGGTATATCTGGTTCACTTATAAGTCCTTTGTAAAGTGGTATACCATATACCCAGGGCCTGTAAACCAAATGCTACTAGTGGGCCTGCAGCACTGATTGTGCCACCCACTAAAGTAGCCTTTCAAACCTGACTCAGGACTGCCACTTTAGGGCCTGTGGGTGCAGTTTGCTGCCACCTCGACTTCGCATTTACAGCTGCTTGCCAAGCATTAAACTCCAATTTTTTTACTTATCTGTCACCCTTAAGGTAGGCCCTAGGTAGCCCTAAGGACAGGGTGCTGTGTAAGTAAAAGGTAGGACATGTACCTTTTTATTTTACATGTGTTGGTACTCACAACCTCCTAAATTTGTTTTCACTCCTGTGAGGCCTGCTCCTCTCATAGGCTGACATTGGGAATTCCTTAAATACCCTTTTTAAGTGTAATTCCTGATTGCAGAGAAAGTGGCCTGGCCTCACACAAAACAATGATTTACCCCTCACAGCTGGCAGACAGAGCTGGGCTGAAAGGAGACTTGTGCACCACAAAGGTTTTACTTTGTAGTCACCTCCACTTCAAGGACACATTTGGGTATAAGTATTGGGTCTATGACCCCTTCTCACTAGTTCACTTTGGGTTCCTAAGGAGACTCTGGCAAGAAGAGGAGCTGTGTTACAGGAGGGACTGTCCCTTTGCTAACTCATTTGCTGTGCTGGCCTGCTACCTACTGATTGCTGGGCTAAATGAGGGATTTCCACTGTGCTAACTGCTCTGCTGTGTTGTCCTGCTGCCTGCAACCTCTGACCTGGGTGCTGAGAAGGACTGTACCTGTTCTCTACAACCTTTTACAACCTAAGTAACTCCAAGGGATTGTTGGCTTTCCCCCCTGTTCAAGAAATCTCAGGGCCATCAAAGATTTAATTCGCACAAATGACAGCTGCTAGGTTCTGCTAATCTGGAGTCTGACTCTGCCTGGCTTGCCCTAAACCAGTCCTGGGCCTTCGTAGAGTGTTGGCAGCCGCTTTTGGGCATCTACTTGCATCAGCGTGGTGCACCAATCAAGATCCACTTTGTATGCCTGCTCAAGCGCAGACCATCCTGTTTGTTGACTTCGCCGAAGCCGCAGCACCCGAAGGAAGTCCAACGTGACCCGGTGCACTCTGCATGCATCAAGAAAAGATGGGCTACCACCCTCTGTGACCCCAATCACAGCATCGTATCCAGCAAGGGGAGACTCCAGCAATGCGGGTCCTGATCCCGAGGCCAATGGCAGCGCTTCAATCTCCTGAGAAAGGTACTGTGCACTCCGGGACTTACAAGTTCCTTGCTGCCCTCCCAACGATCTGGTGGGTGGCCCCAAATGGAGCAAGTAGATCAATCTCCTGCAAAGTTGACATTGCATTTTAACTGTAATTCATTTGGAGGCATTGCTTTGCGCTGACCCGGGAGAAAGTCTGTTCCCAATCCATGGCATAGACCGGTCATTTCATCAGAGTAACCGTAAATAACCTACTGAAAGCAGAAGGACTCTTTCAGCAATGTACATTATTGAAGTATTAGTAAATTGAGATGCTTTAATCGGATTCTTTTAATTTTTATCTTGTTTGAAGAGCAAAGAGATACTATTTTCATACCTCGTTGTGGAATCAATCTTCAATTCAAGTATATATATAAATAGGAACAGGGGTGGGAGCACACCGCTTCACCCCCCAGCAAGGTTCGCCCCTGGCATTCTGGTAAATGCAGTCTCATGTTGCTTGCTTTGATATGGTATTCCGAGTGTTTCGCCAGAGTTGGCGCAGATAGTGCTGATCTCTAGACACGTGTTTCTGGTTCTTTAACCGTCATCAGTAGAGATTACAGTAGGCAGCCTACTCAGCAAACCCCAAAATATAAGACTGTATTCTCTGCTGATGACGGTTAATAAAAAAGAAACACGTGTCTAGAGATCAGCACTATCTGCGCCAACCTTGGCGAAACACTCGAAAATATCGGAGCGTGCTACAAGAGACTGCATTTCCCAGGATGCCAGGGGTGAACCTTGTCTGAGAGGTCAGCAGTGTGCTCCCACATCCTGTTGTTTATTTAAAGTACTCCCGTGAGTCATTGAGCTGACGAGCTCGTGGATGAAGCACCTGCGCGCCAGTGAGAGGTACCGGACCTGATATAATGTTTGGCAGCCTACTCAGCAAACCCCAAAATATAAGACTGTATTCTCTACTGATGACGGTTAATAAACCAGAAACACGTGTCTAGAGATCAGCACTATCTGTGCCAACCTTGGCGAAACACTCGAAAATATCGGAGCGTGCTACAAGAGACTGCATTTCCCAGGATGCCAGGGGTGAACCTTGTCTGAGAGGTCAGCGGTGTGCTCCCACATCCTGTTGTTTATTTAAAGTACTCCCGTGAGTCATTGAGCTGACGAGCTCGTGGATGAAGCACCTGCGCGCCAGTGAGAGGTACCGGACCTGATATAATGTTTGGCAGCCTACTCAGCAAACCCCAAAATATAAGACTGTATTCTCTACTGATGACGGTTAATAAACCAGAAACACGTGTCTAGAGATCAGCACTATCTGCGCCAACCTTGGCGAAACACTCGAAAATATCGGAGCGTGCTACAAGAGACTGCATTTCCCAGGATGCCAGGGGTGAACCTTGCCTGAGAGGTCAGCGGTGTGCTCCCACATCCTGTTGTTTATTTAAAGTACTCCCGTGAGTCATTGAGCTGACGAGCTCGTGGATGAAGCACCTGCGTGCCAGTGAGAGGTACCGGACCTGATATAATGTTTGGCAGCCTACTCAGCAAACCCCAAAATATAAGACTGTATTCTCTACTGATGACGGTTAATAAACCAGAAACACGTGTCTAGAGATCAGCACTATCTGCGCCAACGTTGGCGAAACACTCGAAAATATCGGAGCGTGCTACAAGAGACTGCATTTCCCAGGATGCCAGGGGTGAACCTTGCCTGAGAGGTCAGCGGTGTGCTCCCACATCCTGTTGTTTATTTAAAGTACTCCCGTGAGTCATTGAGCTGACGAGCTCGAGGATGAAGCACCTGCGCGCCAGTGAGAGGTACCGGACCTGATATAATGTTTGGCAGCCTACTCAGCAAACCCCAAAATATAAGACTGTATTCTCTACTGATGACGGTTAATAAACCAGAAACACGTGTCTAGAGATCAGCACTATCTGCGCCAACCTTGGCGAAACACTCGAAAATATCGGAGCGTGCTACAAGAGACTGCATTTCCCATGATGCAAGGGGTGAACCTTGCCTGAGAGGTCAGCGGTGTGCTCCCACATCCTGTTGTTTATTTAAAGTACTCCCGTGAGTCATTGAGCTGACGAGCTCGTGGATGAAGCACCTGCGCGCCAGTGAGAGGTACCGGACCTGATATAATGTTTGGCAGCCTACTCAGCAAACCCCAAAATATAAGACTGTATGCTCTACTGATGACGGTTAATAAACCAGAAACACGTGTCTAGTTATCAGCACTATCTGCGCCAACCTTGGCGAAACACTCAAAAATATCGGAGCGTGCTACAAGAGATTGCATTTCCCAGGATGCCATGGGTGAACCTTGCCTGAGAGGTCAGCGGTGTGCTCCCACATCCTATTGTTTATTTAAAGTACTCCCGTGAGTCATTGAGCTGACGAGCTCGTGGATGAAGCACCTGCGCGCCAGTGAGAGGTACCGGACCTGATATAATGTTTGGCAGCCTACTCAGCAAACCCCAAAATATAAGACTGTATTCTCTACTGATGACGGTTAATAAACCAGAAACACGTGTCTAGAGATCAGCACTATCTGCGCCAACCTTGGCGAAACACTCGAAAATATCGGAGCGTGCTACAAGAGACTGCATTTCCCAGGATGCCAGGGGTGAACCTTGCCTGAGAGGTCAGCGGTGTGCTCCCACATCCTGTTGTTTATTTAAAGTACTCCCGTGAGTCATTGAGCTGACGAGCTCGTGGATGAAGCACCTGCGCGCCAGTGAGAGGTACCGGACCTGATATAATGTTTGGCAGCCTACTCAGCAAACCCCAAAATATAAGACTGTATTCTCTACTGATGACGGTTAATAAACCAGAAACATGTGTCTAGAGATCAGCACTATCTGCGCCAACCTTGGCGAAACACTCGAAAATATCGGAGCGTGCTACAAGAGACTGCATTTCCCAGGATGCCAGGGGTGAACCTTGCCTGAGAGTTCAGCGGTGTGCTCCCACATCCTGTTGTTTATTTAAAGTACTCCCGTGAGTCATTGAGCTGACGAGCTCGTGGATGAAGCACCTGCGCGCCAGTGAGAGGTACCGGACCTGATATAATGTTTGGCAGCCTACTCAGCAAACCCCAAAATATAAGACTGTATTCTCTACTGATGACGGTTAATAAACCGGAAACACGTGTCTAGAGATCAGCACTATCTGCGCCAACCTTGGCGAAACACTCGAAAATATCGGAGCGTGCTACAAGAGACTGCATTTCCCAGGATGCCAGGGGTGAACCTTGCCTGAGAGGTCAGCGGTGTGCTCCCACATCCTGTTGTTTATATATATAAATAATTTGTGCTGTTTTCACGGTTTTACTGTATCCAATTGTGGTCCCAACTTGGACAAGATGCATACCTCTAGACTCAACTAGAGACTCGATTTCTAACAATAATATTTTCAGCTACCTCAATTCTCGGAGTTATTGCTCTTATATCAACACAAATATTTTGTGTCTGTTTTGCTCAGAGTCCAACAGAAAATATAAGGGGTAATTTCCTAAGGACTCTGTGGGTGCTCGCATGACACTGCACAATTTTGCACTGCACCCACTGGCATTTATTATTGTAAGTAAAAATACTTATACTTACTTCTGGCACTGATCAAAAATATCAAGGTGTGAGCTGCAACTCACTCAACTGTCCAGTCGCGGCTCGCATAGGGCGTGCTGCGGGGTGGTGGGGCGGGGGAGGGGCAGGGTGGGGGGGTAGTAAACTCGGACATACGACGAAACGGAGGAACGTAATAATTACATTCCTCCATTCCGTCGTATGTCTGAGTTTACTACCCCCAACCCTGCCCCTCCCCCGCCCCGCAGCACGCCCTATGCGAGCCACCACTGCAACTGTCACAGGGGTTTTCCACAAGTGGATCGAATTAATCCATACTTCATTTTAATCATATCCCTAGGGACCTAATAAAATTCATAGGGGCCGATTCCGATCTCGGCCGGTAGGGCTCCGAATAGGATTCGGCTTTACCGGATCCGATTCGGAGCCCTGTTTCCCGACCGAACCGTACGCGGGTCCGGCCGAGCGAGTACGATGCGACTCGCCGACCGACTCGTCCGGGCGACCCGACCGCTCCGACCGACTCGTACCCGGATCGTACCGCTCCGACCGACTCGGTCGGACACGACTCGCACCGCGCAATGGAGACGTTTTCCGGCCGGGTAAGTACGATGCGCACTCGACCGCTCCGACCGACTCGCGCCGTCCGACTCGAACTCGCTGTCGGAGCCGTACTTTGGGGGTCCGTGTCGGACCCCCTGTACGCGTACCCGTGCGAGGCGCACACAGGGGGACCCATGGGTCCCCCTACCTGTGCGTGTACGCCGCGGGCGCTCGCGGCGTACTCGCTGTAGGGGGCGCCCTTGTCCGCCTCGCACCCATTGAGTCAATGGGAGCCCGCGTACGCGTTGTACGACCGGCTCCCATTGAGTTCAATGGGAGTCCGACCGACTCGTGTCCGGTGGCATACGAATGCATCGGACTCGTTCGGTCGGACTGCACGGGTCCGATTCGGTCGGAAATCTCTCCGGGTCCGGCTCGGTCGGAGAGATTTCCGGCCCGAATCGGAATCGACCCCATAGTGTCTACCCATGAGATAGTTATATGCCTTCCATTCTGCTCTGCATTTTTGCCCTCACACCGTGGACATATGAAGAGCGGTTTCACTTCTACCAGTCCATTTTTAAGAAATCCTGTGAAGCTCCCTGTCAGTTGAGTGGATTGCAGCTCTTACCTTGATTTTTGGGATCGAGCCAGGAGGGGCCCAAGGATAAAGCATGTCAGCTATCAGGTGGGTGAGGGCCTTCTGTCCTGAACTGCAGAGTACCTTTATCTCTCTTATTTCTTGATTGCTATGGCGGTCAGTGTGATTTTGTGTGTTTTTGGAAGCCAATTTAGGCTTTTCTTAGTCCTGTACCTCTGTTTTCTTCCAGTGCTTCAATGATTTTTTATTGACTAACTGTTGGGTCAGAAATGCGCCTTGCACATCTGCCCTGAATGCTCCAAGTGAAGTGATGACTTGATTTCTCATGCTGAATTTTGTTGTCATAGGTGAACATGGATAATGCGTTTGCGCCATGACATATGTCTGTTTTATGTATTGCGGTCTTTTTGGACCACGAGGGGTGCCTAAAGCGCTACCCTCATAGTGGTGAAAGTATACTGTCTTTACCAGGAGATAAGCTTCATGAGTGTTGTGGTGGCAGCATGCCGTGTAGTGATCAGAAGGAGAGAACATGTCATTTTCACTGTTCTGCTTCTATGTGTTTAACTCACCCTTGACCTACATAGGTTTGGTGTGCAGTGCTGTGCAGCCCGCATTTGTTATACATGTGCTGGATGTATGTGTGCCTGTGAATAGCACAATAA
Organism: Calotriton arnoldi; assembly: GCA_963921515.1. Classification (NCBI taxonomy): domain Eukaryota; kingdom Metazoa; phylum Chordata; class Amphibia; order Caudata; family Salamandridae; genus Calotriton; species Calotriton arnoldi. The sequence continues at coordinate 73,383 of CAWUFW010023397.1, forward strand.
GGGGATGGTGCAGTGCTGTGAAATGTGTATATGTTATATGTGTGTGGGGGATGTATGTGTGCCTCTGAATGTTCCAATACATGGACGATGCCGGGTTCCATTATGGGAGACCAAAGGCTAACTGGAGAAACATGAGGATGTAGATGAATCCCCCAAGACAGATTTGTGGATTGATGCATTCCTGTGAGTTGGGTGGGGCACATTGGAGGAAGGAGGAGCCAAGCTCTCCAGTACATTTCAAAGGGTGCTCTGATTCAGAGAGAGGTCACTAGGAAGGGACCTGGTCACATCTCATGAAGGAGATGGGGCTGATAAGAGATTCATAAGCTGTGGCTCTGGAGTAACCATTAGATAGGATCACTGATACAACATTGACTCTCTTAACATCGAACTACATAATTATCGAGTCAACAATATCGTAAACAAAACCAGAACATCTACTAAGATCACTCTATCAACCAAAAAGAGTAAGTATATTTATTTAATTAGAAATAAATAATATTAAACACTTAATAATATAAATAATGAAATTAACTAAAATTACAACGTAATGCTTTGTTTTTCACATATTATAATTCACAACAACTCCACCTAAAACCCCCAAAACAAACATTACATTTGAAAAGAAAACCAAAATCAAAATAATAGGAATGTATAATTCAAAGTAAGTACATAAAATAACCAACAATTAGATCTAACTATTAAAAAAATAAATTTATTAAAAAACGAATTATTACTAACAAATACTTTTCTCCTAACAGCGTCTAGAAATTCAGCAAAAAATAACATCAGCGAAAGAAAATTCACCAACTACATTCAGTAAGTATTTTTATTTCTCCAATAAATTAAATAGACTAACAAAGCTAAAGAAACAAATAAACTAAAACTATAACCTTTTATTTTATATTTCACAGATTACACTTCAATAAAAGTCCACCTTAAACCAACAAAGCAAGAATTAACTTCAAAAACAGAAACAAAAGCAACATTACAGAAAAAAGATAACATTAATTAAGTATATAAATTAACCAACAAATACAACAAACTAATTAACAAAATTAAAATAAATTAAAATGCAAATATAACTAACAAATATTTTTCTCTTGACAGCTTCTACAAATTACAACCTACAACAAAATCATCAAAAACAACATCATCAACGAAAAATAGTAAGTATTTTTTTATCAACAAAATAAAAATAGAAGCTAAATAAATAAAATAACACAATAAAATGTAACACTTTAATAACAATAACATTTTGCTCTTATAACAAAAGAGAAAACCCAAGTGAATAAACATCAACAACAGAAAGAAAATCCATCAAGAAAATAAAATTAAAATACATGTAAGTGTCTTTCAAACATATTAATTATACACAATATTTATTGTTCAAATTAGTATAATTAATAAATAATATACATATATCCACAGATTAACCAAGAAATGGCAGAGGGAGCAAAATTCATTACTTAACAAAAAGGGAAACTACTTCTCTGCTACATGGGGTACACTTATACCCAAGAGAAAATGAGTGGAAACAAAACTCATTAGAATACTACTCTAAATATTACTCTAACTCTTGTTATGGTAGAGACACTTCAATAGAAACCAATGTAGTAAATGTCAAAGAACATAACCATCCCCCAAATGTAACTGAATTGAAGTTAGAGATGCTCTCGAGACAATAAGAGAAGTAAGTACCAGCTCACACCAAACAAGCGCCCAAATATTTAAAAATGTATCAACTAGGGTACCTGAGCATGTTACAGGACAACTGCCTTCTATCCCCACTCTAAAGAGATTAATTTCCTGATCTAAAAGAGCTACAGCTCAAACATCACCTACCCCTCAATCTTTTGCTGAAATACAAATATTGCCTGAATATACCATCACTCACAAAGATGAAGAATTCCTTCTCCATGATAACAAACGTCATGAAAAACAAATTCTCATCTTTGCAACAAATACCAACTTACAAAAACTTAAAAACTGTGACATGTGGATGATGGATGGCACATTCAAAGTTTGTCCCAAGCCTTTCTATCAATTATACACAATCCATGGCGAATGTGAAAATACTAACATCCCCTTCCCATACGCACTACTCCCTAATAAACAGAACACCACATACATAGAGCTCCTAACAATAGTCAAACAATACACCGACAATTACTTTCCACTAAAAATCATCATTGATTTTGAACAATCAATGATTCAATCAATTTTAAAATTATACCCACACACTGCAATACTAGGTTGCTACTACCACTTTAATCAAAGTATCTGGAGTCACCCACAAAATTCTACATTAAGTACAGAGTACGCCACTAACAGCAACTTCGCCTACCAAATTAAGAAATTAATAGACCTGGCCTATGTACCAACAACTGAAGTAGCAAACCATTACAACCTACTTCTTGAAAGCCCCTTCTATCAGGCAAAGGAAACCAAACTAACGCCCTTCCTAGACAACCCGAAGATACTTGGGTGGGAAGGTTCACATAGGTCAGGGCACCGTAGGCAACCCAAATTACAAATACCTTGGTGGAAATATATGATAGTACTCTAGCTCAAAAGGCAAAAACAAACAATGCAGTGGAAGGATGGGCACAACGCCTTCCAAGCTACAATTGGAAGTAGGACAACCAACCCTACATAAACTTATAGAAGCTATTAAAAAAGAACAAAGCTATCAAGAGCTCAGACAAGAGCAATCCCTAAAAAGAAATCGGGCCCTAAACCAAGTAAACAAACTAAAACTATGCGTATGAGTACCTGCAACATAAAAACTAGACTATTCGCAAAACACCAAAGGACTAGAATACTTCCTAGACATGATAGCTAAATCTATACTCTCAAACAACAACAATACCAAAACACCATAAACATTTAAAACTTCAAAACATTTAAACAACATAGCCTCTACTATTTTTTAAAATAATAATTATAACTATGTCATGTATAATTAAAAAAAAAAACAAATATATATGACATACTATAATTATTAAATTTAAAAAAAAAATACAAATAAATCAACGCAAACCAAAAACATTTCCCACCCATAATATTTAAAAATAACTTACAGTTATGTAGCAGTGAGTCGATGCAGAAAATCCAATAAATCATAGAAGATGAATCGAGAAACCAAATCTATTAGAAAAGGGAACCCCCAAAAAATGCAAAAATACAACTGTAGAGAAAAATGATCAAACAAAGCAATCCCTCTCAATTCATGAAACCCTCAAAAACCTGAAAAAAATTGTTTTAAATAAAAAAACGCTCCAACAAACCCGAAAAATAAAATGAAATGTAAAAATTCTTGTTT